>JAQIWH010005705.1:0-14131 GCA_034695005.1 Cryptops parisi | reverse complement strand
GATTATATACGTAATATATGTATATACGTATGTATCAGTTTTCTGTAGTATTTACTTTGCACTCTGTTTTTCCAGTGGTGTGTGTGTCTCACGCGCCACGCCTTTCTGTCGGCTCAATCTTTTGTTCTGCGCGGAAAGTTTTATCCTCCTTTTTTAAAAAAAAGTCTTTCACTCTTTTCTATGTATGTGTTGGCCCTCGTCAAAACAGCGTTTCCATTAAGTGCAGGAAACTTTTTCATCAAGCTCCACAAAATTCATAGGCTGGGAATACGACTTCCTCTCAACGCGACGGGTGGTTTGTCGAAACTGATACAACCCTACAACCCCCGTTTAACGACATTTTTCACCCGACACCACCACCACCATCACTATACTCTCCAACTGCATGCTGTAGAAGTAGAATCAAAATCATTAATACAACAGTAGTTGTATAACATTCAAGTCAGAGATAAGAATGCTGATCTGAATTTTGTTTTGCAAACAGGTGATGAAAGGGTTTTATTTTCAGTTTCATAGGTTGCGATTCAAAATAATTGTACGTTTCATAAATGGTAGTGTGTAAAGGGGTAACGTCGTTGAAGTGAGGTATTTTTAGCGTCGTCAGTCAGAAGAAAAGAATGAAAACCGAGAAGAGTGCGTCACGTGACCCTACCCCCTATTTTGTAATAGGTTGAGGGCGGTGAAGGGGGAAGTCTTACTGGCGCCACCAAAATATCAACTTCCCCCATCTTTTTTTTATAAATATATATATATATATATAGTGTGTGTATCTCTACCATCTTTTGGTAGGTTCCATTGAGACGTTCATCTTTGTTGCTTGAACGGATAAAAATTTAGATAGATTGCCTGTTTATTTTTTTCTTTCGTGTACAGTATATGTATAGTTACAGTTATATAAAAATCGAGTATCGTGTGTTAAATATAATTTTAATATTTAATAATATAAATCCGGACGATAGTTGCATTTTTAAGGGTATTTCATATTTCAAAGACGCCTTTTTTTCTGTCGACATATCGTATTTTTAACTTTAACTTTGTAACATAAATATTAAAGTATTTGAACAAAAAAATACAGATATGAACTACGGACATTTTAACTATTTGATCATAGAGATTTTAGCCCACTTTATACATTTTTGCAAATCGTATACAGTATATGTATGCTCTTCAATTTTTTTAAAGGAAAGTTCTATGGTGACTAAAGGCTCGTTTGCACGATGATGGTTTTGTTTGACGATAGTTGCTGTGTCATGACAGCGACTATCGCCACAGTTATTTTCGTGTAAATGATGTCTAATGTCAACATGAATAATTAATTTTGAATGTTTTCTACAATCGAAACATATTGCAATAATGTTTTCGATATTACTGTACGTACACGAAGCCTCATTTAAACAGGTTTTTATTTTCAACTGTTAATATAAAAACCAATATGGCGGACGCTATATAAAGATTATGCTTGAAAAAACACATTTTTAATGTATTTGTTGTATTAAGGTAATTCTATGGAATTGTCCTAATGACAAAAATATATTTTAATTGTTTTTATATTATCAAGTTATAAATCTTATAAAGTTCAGATTATAAACGCGAATTCTACAAATTTGTAAGTTTTTTTTAGACATTCGGTGACCCTTTTTTTGAAAAATATTTCTAAAGAAGTTGCGATTTTTTTAATACATAAAAAAGAAACGTTAATTAAGGGACGTGTTTGAGTGGGTGATGAAGACGTTTTTTATTTTTTTAAAAATATTCAAAAAGAAAAAAAAAGATAAAGAAAAATTGGGATGAAGTATGGTTTTAATGGGTCGTCTTCTAATAGGTCTGGTAGTGGGAAGGCGAAGAACCAATGAGAAGTAGATATTGGGTCGCCAACAGGGGGGTGGGGGTGGTGAAATCATTGAACTCGACAGGAAAGACGCGTATAATTTCCGGTGGTTGCCTTGACGACGGAAGTGTCATGGCGGCGATGCTCAAAGGAGACGACTGGCTTTGATTGAATGCCACCAGAGGGAGTTAATTAAAATTGAAACTTGGGGTTTATGGTAAGGTTCTTCTTCTTCTTCTTACTTGTACTCTGTTCAGCAATACCTTCTGGTACTTCCCCTCTTGGTGGAACTTTTTCTCCAATGTCGTCGGCTGCTTCGGGCGAAGGAAATTGGAATTCGGTAAAGTTCGTCAATGCAACTTCTTCATATCTCGGATCAACGTTAAATTCTATAAATTCAAACTAAATTAATAAGGAAAAATGGAGGGAAGGAGGAAAAAAAAAGTTACCTTTGGGGGGGCTTGTGGTTTTTTTCTTAAGCGTTGAAACGTCACAAAGTTTGTTGATTTTTCTGTAAAGGTGGTACTTTTTTTTTTCATCGTTTATTATTTTTCGTAAGATTTTTATTCGAATTTTTATTTTTTTATTATTATTCAAAGTTTCTTCTTCTTTAGTTGGTTAAGTATTTTTTTTGATTGAAATTTTATTGAAAAACAAATTTTTGAACTGAAATTTTGAAATGTTGTAGCCATGAGAAAAGTGACTTTATATTAATGAAAGTGAATTTTTTTTGGGGGGGGGGGGTTAGGTGTAGAAATGTATAGGCAAAAGTTTGAATGATTTTTTAAAAATAAGTTGTTTTTTTTGTGGTAAAAGTTGGTTGATATTTTTTTATATTGGCTACTTCAAGAATGTTTTTTCAAAACCTGATTTTGTCACCAAAAAAGTGAACTTTAGTTTATAAGGTTTCAAATAAAATAAAATAAATAAATGTGACGATGTTTTTAATTAAATAATAATAATCAGCAAAAGGAATCCTCGATTTATACAACATCGATATATGCGCGCACAAAAATTTCGGACAAACAAACTATTTGCGATTTCTATTTCTATTTATTTACTTTTTACTTTGAATGACCGAATTAAGTCTGCACATTAGGTCTACACGTAATCTTTTGTCGTCATTTTTGCATGATCATGCCACACTGCACAGACAAGACAAACGGTACGTGTGGATGGCAAAGTTGGAACAATTGCATGAACTAAATGAATCGTGGTCTTATCTGGCAAACTGATCTCTTCATGCCGGACTGACGACAAAACAGTACCAGGTTTTAAGAATTAAAACAAAACAAAACATTCGCAATTATGTAACGTAAAACAAGTGGAAGTGGGGAGAGTGTTAAAGATAATATACTGTATAGTGTTTTAGATAACATTTTACCGTATCGTACAAGGTTGTTTTCTATGCTCTTTATATTAGCTTCACTTGTGAGTGAGAGAGCTTGGGATTGAACGAATACTGCCATCTACAGTGGTTTATGAGAATATATTATAAAATTCAATGTTCCAAAATACGCATAAAACGAGAATCACTTAAGTTCGTCACATAAATCAAAAGCCACATAATGTAAAAACAAATAGCATATATATAAATGAATAAATCGAAAATTGCAGAAATGGAATGACTCAAAACTCCCATAAATCGGAATTACTCAACAATCGCATAAATTTAAATTCGCATAAATCGAAACGTGCAAAAATTCAAAACTGTGATTACTCAAAACATGCATCAATTGAATGTCGAATTACTCAAAGATTGCATAAATTTTACTTCGTATAAATCGAAACATGCAGAAATCGAAGATGGATTCTTTGCATTACGTATACAATGTATCTACAAATACACTGTATGTACATTATACAATGTATTTGTATATACATATACTGTATGTACAATGTACAACGTATCTACATTCTGTATGTACAATGTATCAATGTACAATCTATACTATAGTATATACTATCTGTATGTACAAAGTATCAATGTACAATTGTATATACAATGTATCTGTATATGTCAGTGAGTATGTTTAATAACATTTTTAATGTAATTGTTTGTTGAACAGCAACTTAAACGTTGGTTTCACTTTTGTCATCAACTCCAATATTATTCTTATATTAAAAAAGAGGGAAAATATTTGTCGAATTGTTGAAATGAAGTTAATTTTTTGTTTTTGTTCGTCGAAAAGGTGTCTTTTGTCTTTTCTACAGTGTTGATGACAACTGAGAAGCTATAATATAGTGTAAGTGACTCTGTGCTCCTTTTATCACATGGATCCAAGAGAGAGAGAGAGAGAGAGAGAGAAAAGACTTTGCTTCTTAAAGGTTCCTTAATGTTGTTAGCGAGTTGAAAACGCGATGGAACAAAAGCCACTTCCGGTTCTTGGAGTTGCCGACTGTCTTAGTCGGCGAATAGGAGTTTCCAACACAGACTGCTGCGGGTCGATTGCAGCTCGAAAACAAAGGTCGACAGGAAGAAGGTTCTGTATAAACGAGAACCTGCTTACCACTCGAATGTTTCCTGAGAAACAATGCATCGTTGCATTGCTTCACCACCGTTTCTTCCTACAAAAATTCTCCCCCTATTCTCTTTTGCTGAAACTCTACCAGAAGATCTCCTTAAGAAATTGACGAAACGTTTGTTTGTGTCGTCGTTTGTCGAGAAAATCGTTAGCTTTTGTCGATCTTTCTTTATTTTTAGTGATCTCATCATTGTCAACAAGCACCCGTTTGATACACTCTGTATACACAGAAAATATATATATATTTTCTTGGTTAAGTGGTGGTTTGGAGTTTGTTATAATTGGCGTTTTAATTGGTGATTATTGTTGACATGTTTTTTTCTAATACTGGTTAGGTTGTGATAGGAATGTCAACGTTGATAACTACAGTATTTATATAGTATTTATGTATCGAAAGTACTTTAGTTAGGTATTGCTGGTACTTTTAACGTTTCTTTGAAAAATGAACATGTTACAATTGATCTGGGAGTCAACTGCATTTACGTCACGCTGGAAAGCTTGAAAAAGCTGTAACAATGCGCTGTGTTATGCGGAAAAGACTGACAAACCTGTAACAATGACCTATATGCGATGTGTCATGCTGGAAAGCTTGATAAAGTTGTAGCAATACTCTGCGTTGTGCTGGAAAGTCTGAAAACTTGGTAGCATTGCGCGGTGATATGCTGGAAAGCCTGACAAAGCTGTAGCAATTCGCTGTTTGAGATGTGTTATGCGGCAAAGCGTGAAAACTTGGTAGCATTGCGCTGTGTTATGCTGGAAAGCCTGACAAAGCTGTAGCAATGCGTTGTGTTATGCTGGAAAACGACCAAATTTTAAAATACGCTTTGCGCTGTTATGCTGGAGAGCTTAACGAAGCTATCTTCTTACTAGAAATTAACCCCCGTGGTTGGTATGGTAACCACGGGGTGTCTAAAGGCACATTTTCAGTTATTACAGCTTATATTTATGCAGTCCATTGTTGCAATTTGAATTTGCCTTAACGTTAGCCATTTCATTGTTGTAAATGCAATTATATTTGCGTTATGCCAACAATGACTCTTAAGCCAACAACGAAGATGTAGATTATGAATAACGCTGATGCAACTTGATAAACTTAGATGTTTATTAATACTAATTTTGTGTTTACTGGTAATAAAGTGGAAACAACAACGTTTTCTAGTAATTCCTCCCAACATTGTCATTACTTTAATTTATTTTCTTGACGAATTAAAGCGTTGATACTTTAAGAAAAAAGTAGGCTTATGCCACTGCTAGAATTACTCGTAATTATGAATCACTACAGCCATTACAAATAATGACCAACAATGGTTCAAGGTTTAACGTTCCGTTAATGTAGATTTAGTTACATCGATGTACAAAAAAATGCTCTACTTGTTTATACGTGTTTTTCACTCATTTCATTTATAGTTATAATATCATAACCACAATGTTTTTCTCTAAAAACAGACGAGATCGTCAATTTTTTTGCCATTGACGATTTTAAAAGTATCAGTTTATTAACATTTATTACGACATTTTGCGACATGATTCAGAGATGAATGTAGTAAGAGATTGAATGTGTTTTTCTTTAGTATACGGGGTGAGATATCATGTTTATATATAAATATCTGGGTCTAGTGAGTTTGTTTTTTGTTTTTTTTGGTGGGGACTTTCTTTTTCACCCCGGGCATCTTTTCACGGCTGTCACTCAAGCCACCAGCAATGGGATGAATGGCGATACGGATCGCTAACCTCGCCACGAACAAACTACTATGGGTGGGTAGCAGTTGTAGTAGTGATGGGTAAAGAAGGAGGGGGGGTAATAGGGGAGGGTTAACATCCCACTACGACGACGACGAGCATCTCCTCCTCGCGCATAAACACTATCGTCAGTGACGACGCCATTGTACCCGGCCACAAATCAGCCCGGATATTGACGTCATTTCCTGCAGCGCCAGACCCTCTTTCTCTCTAGAAGAGAAGACATAGCATGCTGCTGCTTCTCTGGTTGATTTTTTTTAATTGAGTGCCTCGCGCAGACTCAGTAGTTGATACGAGATATTAATGCGCCTCTAACATGATGATTCATGTCAAGCACATTGTCGAGGAGGGTTATAGTAGTAGTAGTAGTATGGGGGAGAGGGGGATAGTTTGGTGGCAATGGTGACCCCGAGTTGTTGTATATAGTGTAGGGTCCTCTCGCTAAACTTAAAAAGGAGCTCTTTGTCGTTGAAAATGACTCGCCACTGTGGGTACCTCCCACGCCAACCCACCGTTCTCTTTTCAAACTGGTTGTCTCACTTGTTTTCCTGTTTCGCCCACTTTTCAATGAACTTCCACGCTTCGTTCAAAAGAGTGTACATGATGTACACGGACATTATTTGAAAAATATATTTTGTTTAATGTTTAAATCATAACGACTTTCGATGCAAAATAGGGTGTTTATAACCATTTTTATGTAGGGTGTTTTGTAACCATTTTTTTATATATATACATTTAGATATAACCAAAGTAGGGTGTTTATAAGGTGATTGTAAAAATATATTATGAATAACACCTTCTCTCATGGAAGGTGCAATTTCATAATTTCGTACATTTTTAATTGTATTACGCTAAACTAAATTAAGTTTGTGTATTTTTCTTGCCGCTTCGCGAAATTGTTAATTTTATCTTTTGTACCGGTCTGCGGATGTGAAAAGGTTGAAAACCGCTGTTATAAACAATCATACTGAACAACAAGGTGATTTTCTATATTATGCTATCGTTTTCCAGAAAACCCAGGAAGTGGCAAAGTAACAAGCTAGAAACAGTACCGGAGGGACAGTTTGATGATTTTTGAAAATTAAAATATTAAAATAAAACTGTGGCTTATCATTATATTGCCTTTTAATTGTAAAATAACAACAGTGTGTTTTTTTGTAAACCGGAATTTAAATGACACACCCTGTATGTAAAACATCACTTTTAACAAGATTTTACAAAAAAAATGAGTGTGATGAAAAGTCACAACAACAACAACAACAACAACAACAACCATGAAACCGAGGAAGTTGGTGTTGAGGAAAAGGGGCCTGTGTACAGTAGTAGGCGATGTCCACAGTTCTAAAACTATTGTTTGTCGTTGTTTATTCTTTCAAGTCCGAAAACTGTCCTTTCCCTTCTGATTAGAAACAAGTGCTCGTGTGAGAAGGGGGGTATTTTGGACAAAACTTTGCATTCTGCGCGACCGGGCCTTATAGTTTCCTGCATCTTTTCAAGTTTGGTGAAACAAATTCTTATCGCTCGTGTTTCGCCGAAAGGTTTTCTTTGACTGGCCTCGGCCGCTTTTACCATGTCAGGACGTTATCGTTGTCTTTTCACTCGCTCTTATCGCTGGTCCCATCGGTAACCTTTTGCAAAAGAGGAGCCAACCTCCAAAACTTTGTGATAAAGATGACGCCTTTCTCAAGTCCCACCTCCCTTTCTCTTTGCCGATTCTTCTTCTTCTTTGACGCGAATTACGCAGACTATTTCCAAGAAGAAGAAAAAGTTGAGTTCTGACATAATTGAAGGGCCTCGTATAAACGGGTGTTAAGGGTAACTTATTTTCTTGTTGTCAAAAATCACCTGGAAGCAATTTTCGAATGTGTTAGGTGCAATTCTACCTTCCTCACGCAAATTTTGATGTAAAACAGCAATATGTGCAAAGAGCTAGAAAGTGTAAAATACTCAAATAGACAGCAAGGGCAAGTTCAGATTTTTGAACGCGTTTTTCTCGAAATTGTTAATTACTTAACAGCCTATTACACCAGGCCCTTCACCAATTTATGTTGAAATGGTAAGAAAATAGTCCTAAGGCCGCCTGACACACGCAATTTTTTGTGTGTTAATTTTCAAGCAACTTGTGGACAACTGTCACGTCGGTGTCTTGCCAATAGATTTTCATTAGTTGGGCAAGAAGCTGACGCCACAGTTGTCTAAAAATGGATAGAATTACCATATCAAAAATTGCTTGTGTCAGCAGATCATTAACGGTAGTTTGGTTAAAAGACACTTGGTCTGAAACGTCTTGTACGATTATCCAAGTTTAAAATGAATTAATTTGTATACGCTTTATCTTAGCTTCACTTGTGAGTGACTTTGTGAGTTTCTCAATGAGTGAGTGAGTTAACTGAGAATTGAACGTAATGTTGGCATACGTTTATGATAATATATTGTATAGTCCAATGTACCAAAAATCACATAAAGTGAAAACCGCATAAATCGAAAACCGCATAACTCACAATTAAACTAACAAAAAAAACACAACAATGTAACAAAAATCGCACAAATCGAATCGAAAATTGCAGGAATCGAAAATGGAATTTCTCAAAGAACACGGTAATCTAAATTGGCGTTAAATTGACATTCGCATAAATCGAAACATGCAGAAATCGAAAATGGAATTACTGAACACTTCGCATAGATAGAACATCGAATTACTCAAACGTCTCATAAATTATTATTATTATTTATTATTTATTATTTTCTATTCTTTGTCCCGTAGGGACACCAAATAATACATAATTCGCATATGTGATTCGCTAAATGTGAATTCGCATACTTATGCATAAAGCGTATTCTTGAAAAGCATTTTTAATGCACTCGTTTCTTACTCCTAAGTTTTTTTGTAAAGTATTTCTTGGTTGTTTGCATATTTACCTAATAAATTTTACATGACGATAACAAGTGTCATTTACCCGAAATTGTACGTGGTTGTCCAAAAGTTGGGCTTACCATAATTTGTCAATAAAACCTGGAGTTACTAAATTAAAAATAAAAGAATTTGTTGTACTAAAATACAATAAACTTCAAACGTTTTTCACTATAAGATCCAAGAAAGACTCAAAATGGTTTAATTTTGTTTTCATTTCGGAAAAACCGAAGATTTTCGGTCGTCAAACCGATTCCTAGGTTCTTTGCAATTCATACATATTAAGGAAGAAGTTTCACATTACAATGACGATTGTCGTCTATTGAAAGTCTTAAAAATGTCCACTTTTTTTCTCTTTTACTGTATTCGAAGTGAGTATCTCGTTTCGTTTGTGTTTCCTTTTTCTTCATTCTTGGTTTTGAGGGTTTGGTTTGCAATTCACGGATCGTTAACTAACGTCAACCAAAACGCCAACAACGTTCGAAAGTTTTCACAAAGACTTCGAATGTAAAGAGCTTAACTCGGTTCATCGGAGCCAGAGGTCCTTTTAGGGGGAGTTCATCTTGTTTTGGCCTCTTGGCACAAGACACCCCCAAAAAGAGAAGAATAGGGAAACCGACCCACCAAAAGATGGTGATAAACTCTTGGTGATCGGTGTCGGTCACCAGGGTGAGAGTAAGAGTGAAAGTGTACAATATATTTCTATATATATATAAATATTTTTGTGTGAGAGAGTGAAAAGAGAGAGAGAGAGAATCCGACACTGTCCGTTTCTCGGATGCGTATCCGTTGGCTCACTTCCGGTGTGTGGGACTTTTCCGCCATTGCGTTTGGTACGACTAGAGGCGATTTCAATCGCACGCGTAACTTCCGAGCCCACACCATTTGATCTAGGATTTCCTTCCCCATTTGCCCTATGTCTGTTTGCCACGCGAGATGATAGTCATGTGACGATGGTGGTGATAGTGGTGATGGTACAGTAAGTTTAGATTTAAGGGTTAAAGAGAATAAAATATAAATATATACCGTACACGATCTTTTACTTTAGAACGACTAAGTTTATTGTAAACTGATGACCCAATTAGCAAAAAGGACAATGACGGTTCGTTTTATCAGTTTTAATTGTTCGGAAATTACTAGGAATGGCCGGCAAGGTATAAAATCCAGGCAATTTATAGAATGACGAGTCTGTTTTTTTTTTTTTGGCAATGTATAAAATTAGCATTGGAATAATTACGTTATGCAATACTTGGACTGTTTTTTTTAGACATTGAAATGTTTAGCGCTACCGTAGCGAGTTACGTAATGCTAACTAAGCCATATGATTGGCAGAATCACATCATGTGACACGCTTTGGTGGCGCCAAACAGCTATGTCTAAAAACACAGCTTTGGTTTGGTTAAAATTTAGACCTAGATTTGGATTTATTCAAGAAAAGACAAAATTTTCTAAAATTTTAGAATTTTTTTATAGAAATTTTAGATATTTTATTTTTGACATATTTCAGAAAATTAGAAAATTTTAGAAAATAAAGAAAATTTGTGAGAAATTTTAGAAATATTTTTATATATTGTAGAAAACTTTTGATTAATTTCACAAAATACAAAAATTGAGTACAAATTTTAGAAAATTAAAACTTATTTTTAAAATTTGTAAAAATATTTTTAGAAAATTAAAATATTTTAAAATGTTTTTGATAATTGTTTAAAAAAATGTTTTCAATTAATCTATACTAACCTAAACTAACTTTTTTATACAACAGTTTACAATAGTCATACACGACAGTTTTATAGGGCTACAAGATGCTATTTCATGCTTTACTAAAAAAAAATACTAGGCATTGTATAGAATGCCTGAATTCTATACATTGCCAAAATAAAACTTGCTAATTTATACTATAAAAATATGAAATTTTTTAAACCCTTTAACGATTACAATGACTTTTTTCTCTTCTTGTTCTCAACCCCACTTTTTTTATGTATATCCATTTTCAACGCCGCCATATTGGACTCGTAAATCAAACGTCCGAACATGTCACCCGAGAACATTTTATGGACTTCTACAACATATAAAACCCGTCAAGGACGAGAGTTGAAATTTTTATGTTTTTCTCCGCCTTCTCATCCTCTCTCTAACATCGTTTTGTTTTTTTTAATGATGTTTTTAGTTATTATTATTATTATAGTGGTAAAGTGAAAGATTGCGATTCCTAAATGTTATAAGCTCCGGATTACTCGGTTGTAATGTTTGCTTATGAGAATTATAAACACTTTTCGTTGCATTCGTGTTTTGTTTACTGTTATTATCATGTTAGAATATTATTAATAACCGTAAATCTTTGTAAAGATGGTTGGTTTTTTTTTTATGATGGTGGTGAAACATTAAGTAAACATTAAGATATATCGAATTTTGTGTAAAATTGTGCGCGTGAGTTATATGCGTGTATTGCAAGCGTACACTGTTTGTTTGTAATTATAAATGTGTGTAGTTTTGGCAGTATCAGCTATACTATAGGACGACGCGAAAATTATTTTTCAATAATTTATAACAAATTATAAAATGAATTCATATACAGGGTGTCCATATATGATCAAACGGGAAATTTGAAACGTCGAATAGGGCGTTTTCTTTTAGTTCACCTTTATTGATTTATGTGAATATTGTTGTGTAGTGTGATGGATTTTTCTCACTTGGTGAAAAAAGTGAGTATTTCTACCACCAACAGTACCATCAAATTATTACTAATATAATATGAAACCAGAATTACTATTATTTTAATTTACTATAATTGTGGTGAATGGGAGTTGAAGCGTAGCTAGTGTACTCGTAATCGTTCCATTCGGCAGCCGCAGGCCGCCAAACGATTAGATATCAGGATTTAATATTATTATTTTGTTTATTGTTATTGTAGGGATTTAATAATATTGTGTAGTTATGATGATATACTGTACAGTCCCATATACCGAAAACGCATAAAACGAGAAGCCGCATCAGTTTTTGCGCAAAAATCAAAAATCAAATTTAGTCCAATGTAAAGAAATCGCATATATATGAATAGATAAATCAAAAATTTTTAGAAATAAAAAATGGAATTACTCAAAACGCGCATAAATCAAAGATCGAATTGATCGCATAAATTTAAATTCGCATAAGTAGAAATTTGCATGAATCAAAATTCGCTTAGATCGAAACGTGTAGAAACACAAAAATGGAATTACCCAAAACACGCATAAATTGGAAATGGAATTACTCAAAACACCCATAAATTGAATATCGAATTACTCAAAAATTGCATTAATTTCAATTCGCATAAATCGAGTCATGCAGAAATCGAAAATTGGATTTGTGTTCGTTTTTTTTGCATTATGTTTGTACATCATACAGTATATTTGTTTTGATTGTATATAAATAGTATGCATTTTTAATGTACTCGTTCTTTATGAATGGTTTAGAAAATGTACAATAGACGATTTGTATAAGGTTATTTATAAACAATTGGTCGAAACAAAAAGAACACAAAAATAATACAAATCTGTCAGTGAGGCAGCAGTTATTTTCGGTATCATGCATTTTGCATCATCACTTTTGACATGTCGGAAACAGTTAACCCTTATTTTGCCTTTAACTCAACTGACAAGACCTGTCACTCTTCCTTTTTTTTTATATCTGAAAAGCTAGTTGAGTTTTAGAAACGAGGGGAGAGGAAAAATATATTTATATATATGTTGGTGCACATAACGAAATATATTCTTGACAGCAAATGTTATCTCCGACTCACTTTCACCCACGTCATAGAAACGATATATACATACAAATGGGGAATGAGAATTGTGTTACGAGACGAGTTGTTGTCGACGACGATGATAACGAGCCTAATTTGCAGTTTGAAAAACAAGTGATGCGTGTCACCACTTAAAAA
Source organism: Cryptops parisi (assembly GCA_034695005.1). Lineage (NCBI taxonomy): Eukaryota > Metazoa > Arthropoda > Chilopoda > Scolopendromorpha > Cryptopidae > Cryptops > Cryptops parisi. Next base: position 1,208 of record JAQIWH010005705.1, on the reverse strand, counting down.
AAGCATACAGGGACTCCCCGAAGAGAGACGACATATTAGAACACGTGTGTTTCCTTGTCTTGTTTTACAGGTGAATCGAGGAAATGAACGTAAGGTTGTTGTTGTTGTTGTTTTTATATATGCAATTGGATATCCCCTGCAGTGAAACTGTCATCATTTGGCTTGGTAATGTTTCCTAGAAAGTTAAATCTGTGGAACGGGGTTTTGTTTTTTATTTAATTTGAATTTTTAATTTATTTTATTTTAATTACGTAGTTTCTAAGTACGTTTGTTGGTTATATATATTTATATATATAATGTGAGTGTCGATTTGCAGTTTTTTACACGTTTGTTGCAAATTTTTAAGGTAAGAAGTTAGGTTTTGGCCTAACGCACATTTCAACATGGATGAAAATCTGCATCTCGAGAAACTATGACACGATTTATCATTTATTTTTTGTTTAAAAAGAGGTTTTGTTGGAAATTAATGCAAAAGATAAAACGGCGATGAAGACTTAATATTAAATAAGTGACTGTGAGAACTTTTGTTTTATCTTTTTTTCAACAAATCTTATTGGGTTATCTATTTAATAATAAAGTGATATTCGCTATTCACCATAAACTACTGTGTTATCATTAATGGAAGAAACTATGATCTACGTGAGAAGGTAACGCCATCTAGTGAAGTGAACTACCAACTAACGATGGACTTATTTTTTATTTATTTTATTTTAATTGACTCGATCATGGTGACCATACATTATTAACATAATGTATAATTAACATAATAACTTATGCGTTTTTGGTATATGGGACTAGACAGTATATTCTCATAAACGACTGTAGATGGCAGTATACGTTTAATTCCCAACTCACTCACAAGCTCAAGCCTGGTCTATACGTAACCTTTTATCGTCAATATATATATATATCGTTATTCCCGGTTCACTCGCTCACAAACTCACAGTTGAAGCTAATATACAGCGTATAAGAAAGCAATCAGCAACATGTCAAGTATAATACAAATGACCTTAATCATTAACCCCACAAGGGCAGTTAACCTATAATTATTAAAAAAAAATACTATTTGAACCAATACAAAAATACAAAACGCCAGACAGTATGTACCCACACAACAACCCCGTTCAACATACTTGTAACAGCGGATAACGACATCTCTATTTATAAATTCTGGTTAAAGTTTACCTCAACGTTGATTTTTTTTCAAT
>JAQIWH010005704.1:0-14136 GCA_034695005.1 Cryptops parisi | reverse complement strand
CATGTGAAGAATATCCTCTAACTATGTATAGCATTATATCATACTAGATGATTGACCTGGCGTAACATACGCCAGCTAGCTATCCCGTGGATTTCATTGTTTACTTTGGTTGCCATAGTAAACCTGCGTGGATTTAGAAGGTGGGGTCTACCTTAGAGAATTATATGTATATAAAGATATATAAAATAAAGATTTGCATAGTTTGGAATATTCGGTTGTTCAATTTAGTTGATGTTTTGTTCGCTCTAAAACAAAGTCAGTTGACTTAGTTGTAAGATTTGTTTTGCCTGTTACATACAGGTGAAGGAAACGTACGCTATTTGTACACGAGGTACAAATTTGAATGGAAAGACGACATGTATAGTTATTACATGTCTGCTAATTTCGGTATAGGAGCTTTTGGTAAGTCTGAATTTTTATTTTTTGCCATAAAACAAAAAATTCTAAATTTTAATTTTAAGTTCTATAACAACCATAAGTACATATTTTACTTAATATACTATTTTATTGTGATTTTCAAGATTTTTAAATTTGTGAAATTTATGTTTTCTAATTACAGTGGTCATCTTTTTTTTACCCATCATGACCAAAAAGCTGAAAATGCATGACATTAACATAGCGCTTTTGGCAATTACCGCTAAAATCATTAGCGAACTTATAGTGGCGTTTAGTCACGCAGGATGGATGATGTTTTTATGTAAGTATTTTTTTATATAAAAAATTTATATAATTTTATCAATCATAATATTCTTCCAAATTTACCAAATCTACTTTGAATTTGGGGAATACTGACTTGCAGACTGTGTGAACATAATTGGAAACCGTCATATCAGCTAAACGCCAAAAAAATAGGCTTTACTGTATATAATATGACAAATCTGTTCTTATAGAAAAAATATGATATAAAATAAACATTACCGTCGTGTATAAAATGATTATACCATATTTTTCTGCAGAACAAAAAACTTTTTTCCACACAACCATTCATTCACAGGGTTTCGCGTTAAGGGTATAATTGTGTTTTAATTTCATTTTAACGACTTTTCACATTATGCATATATATTCTACGACAAGTATTGTTATCACTGAATAATTTTAAATTATTATATAAAATTAGTTTTTAATTGTATAAAGTAAATCATTAATGTTATTTTTACAGCTCCAATCTCTTTGGTAGGAGAATGCGCAGGCCCACCTATGCGATCCTTGATGACAAAGTGCGTGAAACCTAACGAAGTTGGTAAGTTCGTGCAAACTTAATTTGGTACTACGGTCACATGAGCAGTTTTGTACTTTACTAACATAAGCAATTTTGCACCATTTTACTATTATAATAAACGGACATTATTTTTTCTCTACATTTATAAGTTTTATACATCACCCTGTTTAGGTTGGATAAAACTAAACAAAAATGTATTCATTTTATGATTAAATGGTGTTTTTATTTTTAACTAACCTAAGTTGGTATTTATACCCATAGAGACTAGTTTTAGATTAGTTAAAAACAAAAAACACCCGATCCATAAACCACAAACGCCACAAACGATTCCTCGTTAGAGTGAAAGTACCAATTCTAATTTTTAGACATTTTTATTAGATAGGCTATAATATTTTTTAGACACGTTATATATTTAGCAGTTCTAAAACAGTGGCTTTACTAGAGATGGTGTTTCCCAATCTGATAGTTTATGAGGGTGTCAACCCTTGATCAGTGGCTATAAAAACGTTTATTTGAATCAATGTGCATGCGCATTAGACGATTCAACACGGGTAACATCTCTTTGGCAACACCAGATATTTCTACTAAAATGATATTGAAAAAATCAGTGCGGAATAAATGAGTCCACTTAATTGCATCATGTGATTCAATCATCGATATATCATGAAGTTAAGTTAGTTTTATAAAGCAACCCCTTTAGCTTTTCTGTATAACACAGCGAATAGCTACAGTTTTGCATTGCTTTCCTAACGAGCCGGTGACGTCACTGTACTACTAGGTTCACAGTTTGTTGATTGTTAGCGGAATACGACCTGTTTGACATACCAGAGGCACGTTCCTCGTCACAGCAATACAATGTTATTTGGTCGCGATGACGCGCATTCGCAAGCATTTTGTGTCGCTACCATTCAACTTCGTGTTGCGACCGTTCAACTTTCAACTTCATGTCGCGACCATTTGTTGACGAGGAACGCGACTCTGGTCTAAAATTGTTAACACTTGTATAACATTACTGTGATTAATTATACAGGGTGAGTCAAAATTATTCGGACGATTTCAAAAAATTTCAATGTTAAATTTACATGGAATATCTCTGAAATCATTTTAACCCGTGTGTTAGATGAAAGTAAATGTTATTTGTAATCAAATAAAAAATCTTTGAATTATGATTTTATACTTTATTTTATACGTTGCATTGTGTATGTACTTACAGTATAGCTGTATGTACATGTGCTTAATAAGTATTTTTTTAATGTTTTTCAGGTAAGATGTTCACAATGTTGGCTGTAGTAGAAGCTGGCATACCAATCTTTTCCGGTGTGATGTATAGCCAAGTGTACAATGCTACGATGCAAATTCACTGTTGCGGTATAGTCTTCTTGGTCACTGTGGCTATTTACTTGACAGTAGTATTCGCACTATTGTAAGTATGGTTTTGTTTCCTTGCTTAGTGCTTTTTCACACTCTTAATTCTTCATGATTTAAAAAATTAGAGGAGTTGAGTGGAAAAAACGGCGTAAATTCACTCGATGTCGTTATTCTTTAAAATATGTATATTTAATCGTTTTAGACCAGTGTATAGCATAAAATCATTGGGTTGCGTATAAGTTGCACTTCCCCTTTTTCGGAAGATGCAAAGAATATGGAACGCAATTATAGTGAATCTGAAATTTTTTTTTGTGATTTCTTTCTTTTTGTCGCTTTACTTTCTGGTTGTTTCACTCGCTCGTTTCACTTCCAAAAGTAACGGTATAAAAAACACGCGTTTTGATGGGAAGCACGCATTTTGGTATGAAAAACACGCGTGATGGTCTAAAGCACGCGGGATTTTGCACTACCACCAGCGTAATGCAGTGTAGTGTACACTGTACATTGCATTACAAGGTACAATGAAAGTTTTAAGTGTTGTTCTATTCTCTTGGATTATTGAAAATAAATAAAACCACACTGGATAATGACTAAATGGACCATCACTTGACGTTGCATTATTAAATTAGCCCGTAACTTGAAGCCTGTCAAATAAAGTAACCTTTTTTTTTTCAAAACCTGTTCGTCTTCCATTTATAAATAGACAGTTGACCGGAATTTGCTTTTTAATCTTAAATTTGAAAATACCACAAGTTTGTTTTTTTCTCATAAACTACATTTTGTAATGTTACACCGTTATTCCTCAACCGAATCATGTTCATTTTTGCAGTTGGCTCCGATACGACACCAACAAGCTGGCACTCAAACGCCAAAACAATCCGGACGAACCCGTAAAACTGGCGAATGGAAACAATGGCATGCTACCTAAACTCGATGTAGTGGATGAAATTATCGAAAACAAATCTACGAGTTACGATAACGAATCGTTCGATCCTGTGGAAGATGCCAATAATCCCAGTCAACCAAAAACATCGATGTAGAATTTTGGATTGTCATCGAATCGCATAGTGAAACTCTTAAACATCGAAAACTTTGTTCAAAAAAAATTGAGTTTTATTTATTTTTTTATTTGAAAGTTAATTTTTATTTATAAACAAACTGACGTTAATTTTTTATATCGATTTAAAATGTAAATGATGAAATTATAATTTATAAATGGGAAGTGTGAGGAGAATGCAATATAGAAATGCGTTGCAGTTTGTTACATGACTTGGTTGTACATTTGTATTTTAATGTATACTGTACTTACTTAAGTGTTGATTTGTTATATTTTTAAAATATTTTTTAGCTACTTGTGATAGATAGACAAAAATCAAACCATTGAATTGAGTGTCCGATGGTTTTTGGTGAAAGGAGTGTTTTTTAAACTCGCATAGATCTAAATTCGCATAATGCAAAACTATACATATATATATAAAGCGTATTCTAAATAAAAGAATTTTCAATGTACAGTATTTGTTTTTCATTTTTACAGTGACATGATTCAACATGAAATATTAAAACCATTTGAATGTTAAAATTATAAAATTGGGAAACATGACAAAGAAATGACAATATCAAAAATATAAAATCTATTTAAATTGGAAAACATTTTTCCAAAATACATACAAAAAACAAAAAAAATATTTGCAATTATAAAAAATTTCTGTATTCAACTAATATATTCGATAGTTGGATTATTTCATTGACAAAGTAAGATTAACTTTGATATATAGATATGTGTGCATAATAATTATGCTAATTTGTTTTAGTTGACCAATAAGAAACGTTTATTTATTTCCCATTAAATAAATATTTATTTTTGATTATTGATCACTTTTGTTCAATGTTCTAGCATCGTTTGGACTGGACACTAGCAAGGATAGAACTTCTTGTTATCAAGTGTATCACAAGAAAAAATAGTGTGATATATTTTTATTTACTACAGCATATAACAGTTATATCGTCATTTGGTGGTGTACAGGGTGTAAAGGTATAAAACTTTTATTTCGACCATTTTTTGTTTATTATACGCTTTATATTAGTTTCACTTGTGAGTTTCTTACTCTGTGAGCTTTTGAGTTTGTGAGTGAGCTGGGAATTGAACGTATAGTGTCATCTAGACGTGTTTGTGATAATAGACTGCATAGTCCCATTGGGTAAACTTTGGTTTTAGGTTGGTGGGCAGAGTTCAGGTAAAAATATTGTTAACATAAATAGAATATTTTAATGTTTTTACCTAACTTGGTGCTATGGGTGTAGATACTAGGTTAGGTTAGTTAAAAAATACAACAATAAAATATTCCATTTATGATAACGATATTTTACCCAAACTCCGCCTACCAACCTAAAACCAAAGTTCACCAAAATTTCTGAAAATTATTTTCTTATTTTCTTATGAAAATATGATCTTCACAAGTCACATAAAATTAATTTTTTAAATATTTATTTATTATAAAACTAAATTTTGAAAAAATTGCTGGTCATTTTTGGTAAATGCCTCCCAAATTCTAGGTGAACCATAAAGTTCAGTTACAATTTTGTTTTCAAATTATTTCCTTATAAATGAAAGAAGTTTTAGAAAGTTATTTTATAACAGTTAAATAAGTTCATTAAAATATTAATACTATACTTTTTAAAAATTAAATTTGGAATTAATTACAAACGGGTAACGAATTTATGATAAATTCACACGAGTCCAATGATGTGCCAATGAATGAAACGAGTTATTTCAGAGTTTACGTTGCTAAACGACAGCAATGCAAGTTTGAGGCCAGATAACTTAAGTTTAGTCAACAAGAACAAAAAACATTCTTATTGAATCATTAATGATTTAATAACGTAATTCAAGAATCATTAATCATATATTTGATAACTAATATAACCTGATCTCCAAACCTATAAACAGTTTGCATGAGGATTTTTAAAAACTTTTCTAATTATATTCACTACAATGAATTTTGTAGTATTTTTATTTTAATTTTGCTTCTTGTTTGGTCGCAATGAACAATCATCATTTAGCAACGTAATCTTCGAGATTACGTTCTTCAGCAAAAGTTTTTATTTTATATGGACTTATATATTAAGTTAACTGTGGAGCAAAAGTTTTAAATTTGTTCATACATAGCATGTGACATGATGTAAACTACATTATATACACCATGTGTTAACTGGCAAAGTATAAAATCCAGGAATCCATCATTGATAACTATTTTTTTTTTAGTTTCCATATTAAAAAACTGGTGTTTGAAGATGGATTCCGAACACAGGAATCCATTTACCAACGAGACACAAAATGACACTCCACCCATTGATGTGCAACCCGTTGGAAGGAGAATTAAATTAACAATTAACAACATTATTGAAAAGACGACCATCGAACCCGTTGTATTTTCCCACGCAGTTGCTACGAGCATGATTTTTATTATAGGACAAAGTCTTAGAATAAACAAAGTGTGTCACGTAGGTTTCGGACATCCCATGAACGTATGTCGCCATCTCACGTCCAATCTGACTTTGGAAGCGGAAACGGAACGTGAGGCTGCCAATTTAGCGTTTTACTGGGCCATCGTACAAGGCGTACCTTCCACGATTCTTACCGTCATGTTGGGATCCTGGAGCGATAAGTATGGACGAAAGGCAAGTATCAAACATTTCCCGAACCGGATAGATTTCCTGAAACAATCAGATAGTTGGGTATTTCTTGAAAACCGGCACTTCTTAAACTGGACATTTTGGGCATCCATTGGATATTTATTAAAATTATTCGTTAAGAATGTCTCAAACTAAAGTCTTGGATATTTGCTGACAATTAATTGCAAATTTCCAAAATTGGATAGTTTATTGGGCTATTTCGTAAACCGGGTACCGTACAGTAGTTTACCAAGTATTTTCTGAATCGGATAGTTTAGATTCAGTGAGCTGTGTTATCTAATTGTTATAAAATGCAAAATCTTCTTCCTCCTCCTCACCAGTTATGTTTCTATAAAAACAACCGTGTGTGAAAATTCCGAAATAAAATGTACTCTTAACTAACGAATATTGCGAATAATAACTAACGAATATTGAGAAGCAATATGAGCTAAATGAATAAATAACTTTCCCGTCATTTTTGACGGGCTATTCACTAGTTTTCAATATCTGGTTATTCAATAATCGAAGGACCTGATGTAAAAGTGTTAAGTAATACAATTTTGAAGAAAACTCGTTTTAAAGATTTGAACTTGCCTCGTTGTTTATGGGCTATTTCAAACTTCTTGCACTAAAATCTTTGCACATATGGTTTTGTTCAAAATTATGCGTCAAGAAGGTCGAATTGCACCTAACACATTCGAAAATAAGTTTTAGGACAATTTTGAGAAAAATGTTCACCTTTCACATCAATCCCTTTATATAAAACAGAAATTCCATGGGCCATATATTATGGCGGAATCGCACAATCGACTTTGCTACGATTTAACTACAATATTTATTACGATTTTTTTTTGCAACAACCCCCTCCTCCCAATGAGGTGGCGTAGCATTTTTCTCGGTTGCAACCGTAACAAACGTCATTGGTGGGTTGCAGGTGAAAATCGCAGTAAAACCGCAGCAAAGTTGATCGTGTCAGTTGGGCACTCAAAACTCTCCCTTTTTATTTCATGTATACTTTTATAACTATAGCAAATGTAATTTTCTCTTTCGTTAGATGCCTATGCTTCTTTCCATGCTAGGAGTGGTTCTTAGCTCACTGGCTTTAGCAGTAGGTGCCTATGTTGATGATCTTCCACCAGAGTTTCTGCTAGTGTCTCCAGCTCTACTGGGACTTTGTGGAGGTCTCGCGACTTTCGTGGTCTCTGTCTTTAGCTACATAACCGACATAACGAACGAAAAATCCAGAACATTTCGAATAAGTATGCTTTCTGGATTTTGGCTGATTGGTGCACCAGTGGGATCAGCTCTTGCTGGTGCTCTTATAGACATCACCAACTACGTGACAATATTTTCTTTGGGGAGCGTCATTATGGCCTGTTGTCTACCTTACGTTCTTTTCAGAGTTAAAAGTATTGTATTTTCTGTATTTTGATGAATGGATTTTCTGTCAATACTGTATTAAACTTAGTTTTAAGATTGATTTAGAATAATTTTTTTTTTGGTGTGTATTGCTAGATCACATTCCAAACCAAAAACCAGTCACCCCAAGCTTAGAACTAGATGACAACCTAAACTTAAAATCAGATGACAACCCAAACTTAGAATCAGATGACAACCCAAACTTAGAATCAGATGACAACCCAAACTTAGAATCAGATGACAACCCAAATTTAGAACCAGATGACATCCTAAACCCAGAACCAGATGACATCTCCAACCAAGAATCAATAGTTGTCATCCAGATCCAAGAATCAACAGTTGTCATCCCGATCCAAGAACCAGTTAGTAAGAAGACCATGTTCAAGGAACTGTTCAGCTGTGGTACTTGGAAAGAGTTCTGGACAGCAACCATAAAAAAGCGAGCTGATAATAAACGGTATCATCTATGGTTGCTCATGGGTTGCTTGGTTCTACATTTCTTTCCTGTTGTGGGTTTGTTGATCTTTGATATTATCTTTGTTAATCTCATTTTTTTGGTCCATCCCAGATCTCATTTGAATTCATCGCTCGACCAATCGGAGAACTCACGTGGCCACTATTGTTCACATGATCACACTGCTTTGATTAGTCGCGTGATAATTCGAATGTGAATTCGAATAAGATTTTACAACGTGTAAATACTCCTTTAAGATTAGTGTACACGTTGTTATAGGTGAACCGGACATACGCCATTTGTATACGAGATACAAATTTGGTTGGAAAATTGATACGTTTGGATACTTTGTAACAACTAATGTGGCTATAGGCGCTTTTGGTGAGTTGATTTCAAAATAACTCATTTAAAGGTCTAAACTTGCCTCGCCGTCTATGGACTCCTTCACTGTATGCACAAACATTTTTACACATATCGTTGTATATGAATGTAGGTACATTAGCGCATAATGCTTTGAGTAACATTTTATAGCCACTGATCAAGTGTTGACACTATGAGCTACCGCCCTGGGTGACAACATTCCTAGTGATTTCAATATGTGCATGTTTAAAAACTGAAAAGCTGAATTTCGAAATACATTTTAGTACAACCATTTCAGGGGTTATTTTTGTAAAGAAAAAAATGAATTAATAAATTACGAAAAGTGGATCATATTTATATATTTTGTATAAATATGCATATATTTTATTAAACTTATTTAACTGCTGTATTTAGATCAATAGATAAGTGTTCTTTTGAACTTCGTATTATGTTTCAAAATTAATAATTATGCTTTTATTTCATGTTCCAGCGATGATCGTTATTTTACCAAACTTGAAAGTATGGAAAGTGTCGGACGTTGACATATCTATATTGGGAACCATTGCTCTACTTTTTAGCGAACTTTTAATAGCGTTCAGTCATGCTGGATGGATGATGTTTTTATGTAAGTAATTAATAATAATAATAATAATAATAATAATAATGAACCAAATATGTGAGTATATGTGCGGTGAACGCTTTAGCCCCGCCTATCGCGCAGAATACTACCTCAAGTCGCTGTTATAGAAAAATTGTTAAAAATCGAAACTAGTCATAACTGTAGCATTCTGTTACTAGGTGGAGATGGTTAGTGGAAATCTGCAGGCGTTTACAATATTGTTCACTAGCCATAACTCTTAGCAGGGCCTAACGTTTCATAATTAATAGCGTGATCGTACGTTTATAATAGTTGACATCATTAAGACAAAGATCTTTGTCTTAATGATATAATGTACGGTACAGTATAACAAGGTAGAAGACCATGATAATAAAAAGGTAGTGGCTACGTACACGGCACCGTGTATTTTACTCCGTTCACGGCAGTGCTCTCGGGTTGGTCAATGTAGTCATGTGATCGCCGGCTGTGAACGGAGCAATATACACGGCACCTTGTATTTTACTGCGTACACGGCAGTGCTCTCCGGTGATCGCCTCAGCATCAAAATTTGGTGAATTTTAACCATTTTGCTTTGCACAACATTTGTCACATTTTCATTCTTTTCCATTTTGCTAATAATAATAAAATTGGGCATGATTAGGCCAAGCTCTCAGGGTTGTGTGAGGACTAATAAAACACATAATTGTTATTTGAAACATTTATTGCTGATAACAAAAATAGGAAAACAAATTTATTTTCAAGAACTTCAGAGATTAATAACAATTAAATAACAATATCACAAGCAATTAAAATCACAATAATATCAGACAATCAAAACAATAGTCAACTTCTTAGCAGTTTGAGTACGTATTTGGACATCAAAGAAATGTTATTTTTAGGAACTTCAAAGTTTATACAAAAAATTACAATAACATTGTGATGAATTTTCATTTAAAAGCTCATTTTTTAGGCTGATAAGACTAGCGAAAATAGCTCCTTGCTTAATGGCCGCCATTTTTCTAACTTCCGTAGATCACATGACTACACATAAAATACACTACGTATCACATGACTACATTGACCAATCCGAGAGCACTGTCATGAACGAAGTAAAATACACGGTGCCGTGTACGTAGCCACTTCGTAATAGAAAACTATGTAAATTCATAACTTGACGAATTAATATTGTACAACGAATCTTTTTTTAGTTTAAATACTCATGGTTTATACAGTACTATTTACTATAATAATTCGCTATTGCAAGTCTATTTACTTGTAGTTCATTGGTTTAGCTCTACCCAATGGCAACAATCGGCGCGAAATTTGAAAGTTGGCTTTCTCTCCATTGGATACAGATTAAGTCTAAATAATTCTAGAACCAGTTATTGATGACTGGATTTTAGCTAGTATTATATAATGCTGCTAGATAATTTATAAGCAATTAATATTTTCACAGCATCAATAACATTGTTTGGCGAATGTGCGACTCCACCTATGCGAGGGATGATGTCCACGTGTGTAGATGGTAACGAAGTTGGTAAGCTCATTTACGGTATATTAAAAAGATGAAATTAATGTCTATTTACGGCGTAATTGTAAAAAATTTGTATTTTTGTAAAGGTAAGATGTTTACACTGGTAGCTGTTCTGCAATCGGGAGTACCAATCGTAGCGGGCTTACTGTACACTCAAGTGTATACTGCTACTATGGACATAGAACACGTCGGCGTTGTTTTCTTTATTACTGTGGGTGTTATAGTTGCGGTACTCATTTTGATTACGTAAGTGATTTTATTTTCGATAATTTTTCAACTGTAAAGCCGCTTGTGGCAGTATAGTGTTGGCATGTGTAATCGATCGTTACGCGTTTCTGATGACAGGTACTAGGTTTCGGTTGTCAGTTTTCAACTTTAATTTTTTCACCCCTTCGACCGGGGACTAACATAACCTAACTTAGTGCCAGTCGCCAGAAACACACAAAAAAACACACAGATCGATCACACGTGCCATCACAAGCGGCTTTACAGTTGACAGAAAAGTACCTTTTTTTTTGGTTTGTTATATAACTTTGACTTGTGCTTCCTTCGTCCCAGATTATGGTATACATTTTTCATGTGAAACTTTATATTATAAACTTTGGTAGAAAAACTGTATTGGCTTATAGTAATCTAAAAGTAGTGCTCTTTCTGGTATGTAAGTTGGCTCAACTTGCAATTGTTGGTTTTTTTGTGATAATGTCATGTCAAAAAATGCGTGCAATTCAAAAATGACGTCCGTTGCGACTGCGATATAATGAACCCATGGCCTCAGAAAAATACGCTTCAGCTTAGTAGACAAACAAATGAAAATAATTGACAGTTGAAAAGCGAAATGGAATACATGTAATGCAGCTATTGCTACAACGAAAGCTTAAACTTGAGCCTTAAATAAGATCAACATTTGCCATAAAGGGCGCTTACTTGCATCTTTTGTGTAGCCAAGGTGCACGTGATACAGCACAATGTAGTTTAGATCAATAATAAACGTTTAAATACATTTGTATAGTTCAGCTAAGTTAAAAAACGTCAATGTGACAGTGAGAGTATATGATAACTTAATAAAATCTACATCGTGCAATTTTGCAGTTTGCTGCGATATGATATCGACAAACTCGCTCGAAACTCGTACAAAAGGGTCGCCCTCCAATCCGAGAGCGAACCCCTCGCGTCCGGAAGCGAAACCGACGCGGCCAAAAGCGAAGCCCTCGTTCCGGAAAGCGAAGATGATGTATCGCAGTCAAATGAAGATAAAGATGAGAAAAAAAAGGCAATCCCGCGTCTTGGAGAGAAGTTTGCTGTAGCTGAAACGGTAGTTGACCCTGCGGTTATGGGACAATCTAATGAGTCGTTTGAAGCAATAGGTGATGTTGCCGTTCAATGAAAGCTATCGCGTTAATAGATAAAATGCTACATCATCATATTGCATATAGTTAGTGACTTAGTGTCATTCCAAACACTGAAAGTTTGGTGCTTAGAACCTAATTGATACTATCAATTTTTGTGAATCGAAGTTTTTTATTTAAATGCAGCGTACTTTATGAATGTAAAAAATTAAGGATATGTGATATTTTTGTTAAGTTTTAAAATCCTTATAAGTGCTATACGATAATTTGTTGCACGTTTATATTTCAATACTAACTACTGTTTGTTTTATTTTTAAAAAAAGAAAAACATTTGAATAGTTTTAAATAGTTGTAAGAACCTAGGAACTTTATTAACATGTCCGTTTATGATCTGATTAAATAAGTGAATTTTCTAATTGCCGAATCTCGTTCAATGTCAACATTGCAGAAGCTTAGTCATAATGAAAGAAAATGGTGCAAAAGGATGTCAATGTAAAGATGTTAACATGTAACATCTTGGTCAAAAATAACAATGATTTTAGAATATTGGCTGCATTTCTACCACCTTAACGCATAATTTTGAGTAAAACATTTGCAAGAAGTGTGCAACATATGCAAACATGTGTAAAGTGGCCTATAGAGGGCAATTTCGGATTTTTTAAAGGTGGTTTCCTCGAAACGTCACTTAACACCCTTTTGCACCAAGCCGTTTTTGTTGCTTTTTTTTTAACGGAGAAACCGCTTGTTGTTTCAGTATAGGTTGAAGTTAAGTTTAAATTAAAAAAAAAACAACTTAATTTGATTGATAAAAAGTAATCCCGGACTTCACGTTGCTAAATAACAATGCTATTGCTAGGCTAGGTAAATTAAGCTTTAGTTAAAAGAACACCTTATTGAATCATTAATGGTTCAATAACACGATTCAAGAATCATTAATCATGTATTAAATAATATTTTTAATTTATCAACTAATATAACCTGGACTCCACACTCATAAACGTAGATGCATTGATACCACCTTGTTGACTTGGCAACGTAAACTCTGAGATAAATTACGGCAAATATTTTTTTGACTTAACCTAAACCAATATCTATTCCCATGGACACTAATTTAGTTAACAACCATGTTTAACCACAAGCGCCAAAAGTGGCTTTTTCAGTTAAAAAGTACCAATTTTATCTCCTTTTATTTATAACCTAGGTGTTTATAACCTAGGTGAGTGGAGGAAAAGCTCACTTTCAAAGTGATTATGATATACAGGGTAATTCAAATAATGTTCTGCTTTGACAAGGACATAAACCACTAGTAAAATAAATCAGTCGATAGAAGAAACTATGGCGTTCGGATATAGGCGTATGATCTAAGAACGTGTTCGATTGATGTTTTGCACATGCGCTGCTAGGGGACTCGCTTAAAATGGCGATCCCAGGTTGGGTGTCACCTCACCCCCAGACCTTGCATACCAGACCAGAAAATATTCGTAATAATAAACTAATGTAAATATCGTAATTTCAGTGCATAGCAATGTAATGGCAATAGCAACAAATAAAACTGGCAAACAAATAGTATAATTAAAATTACGTTTAAATCGCAACATCATTTGCGCACTTGAGTTAAAGTGAAAATTCGGTAAGAAAACAATAAAATAAAACATTTAAGAACTACATCAAAACTATGTTCATTTAATGTTAAACTTTTTACTCACATGAGATATATTTCGTTCAAAAGCATCGCCCTAAACAACTTTTACTGACCAGCTTTTTCCTAGTATGGAAATAGTTCTTGTAAACTCATATGAATTAATTTCAAATAAAACAGGAACGAATACACAAGTATTTCAGTGATTAGTGAACTTCTTGACTAAATCAGACTTTCCTTCACTAGTTTTCGCAACTAACAAACTTATCTTTTAACAGTTAATCTTAATATAATAATTTGCTTGGTCTGTGTGCTTGTATGTTTGCATCTTTGTATGTTCATATGTGTCACACCGAAATCAAAAAATTTTTTTGCAGGTTGCCAGGCAACATGAGCTAAAATGTTTCCGTCATTGTTGACGGGCATACAGCTAGTTAAATAATAAACTTGTGTGGTGACCGGGTTTTAGCCCTCCGCTAGCTAGGGGTTCTAGTAGAGGGACCGTCACCCCCAGGTTCGTTTATCGA
>JAQIWH010005703.1:0-14139 GCA_034695005.1 Cryptops parisi | reverse complement strand
CATATTGGTTTTTCGTTGATGCTATTAACCAGTGTGGGTAAGGTCTCCAAGACGAATTCATAGACACCTCATTTATCAAAATCCATCGAGTAGTTTTCTTTTTATACGTAGAAACTCACACACTCACAAGTGAAGCTAATATAAAGAGTATAATTACGCTGTAAAAGGACTTTTGTTGTCACCCTGTACATTTTTTTTTTTTTTTTGGTTATGAAGGAATTGACGTATGGAATGATTTTTTCATTTCAGGTCACAAACTTAGCGAAAAGTTTCCACTTAAGAAAAATAAAAACAAGTCGTCTGGAAAGATAGACGAACTGAGTAGCGAAGCTGATCTCGAAGACGATAGATTTTCTCAAATGAGCAGCTACAACAGTGATGAAGAAATTGTAAGTACCCGTTTTATTTTTCATTTATTTTGTCTTTTTTTTGGTGTTTTTCTTTAAAAAAAAAATTTTGTATTATGGTCTCGTGCTTGCTTTGTTACTCAAAACATCTTTGCAATACAGGCAAACTCTTGGTTTACAAGCAAATTAACGTTCCAAGATGACATTTGTTGTATATTTTGTTTGTGTATTTTGCATTGCTTGGGCTGTTATGATATTTATTGTATATACTGACAGCTTTGTTAAAGCATTAAAACCATGTAATAAAAACATGGAGTGGTCTATGCGTCATGTTTTATTACAATGAATGTTTATATACGTTATGATTCATCATACGTGATATATCGATTGATATGTGAATAAGTGAAATAAAAAACAAAAGACAAGATATTTGTACGAATTGTGAGATTTGTTATAAAATCTCTTTTATAATCCCAATTTTATAAAGAACGTGTATAAATTGAACTTTTGTAAACCGAGAGTTGTTTACTCTTGATGGCTTTTTATTTTGTTATCGGACATTTTTTAAACTGTTTGTACAGTGCTTAGATGAACGATTGGTTATTTTACAGGGTGTTCCTAAAAGATCTAGTCACAATTTCAACTGCAAATACTACGCATGAAAACAAAGCAAAACTTGCATATAAAGATAGGTCTGGAAATGTTGACTTATTTCAATACCTACAGCCATTGAGAGAGAGACAGGCCATGGATAGCTTTGTTTTTATTGTTTAGCGTCTGTGGTTGAATCTTGAGTAGACATTTCAGGAACACCCTGTATTTCGAAGTCTTTTCATTACGCATTGCTTTCATTGGCAATTTTGGGTTTACAATTCATGTTGCACTAAAACATTTTACTGTAGGCCTATATATATATATTTCTTTGCTTGCTTTTATGAATTTTATGGGTTCATACTACAACGCTTTATCAGTTTCCCTTAACAATTTTATTTTTTGTTTTCTGTTTTTTTATTATTCAAATTTATATTTATTACATGAGCATAAACATTTCTTTTAATTATTAACTAACATGGTTTAAAATCGAGGTCTTCGCTGACGATATACTTTTTTTGGTACATAACACATAACAACTATTAGCCTTGATAATCTTGCTCTGCATTGGTGGAAAGTAAAAAATGGATCTTGAATAAAAAATGAAAAAGTTGCTAACAGGGAAAGGTCTAACCCCAAATCTAAAATGTAATAAAAAACACCAACAACAGGTTTTTTGATATTGGTGTGAACCGTTTTTTTAGGCTTTTGGAATAGAACAACTTTCAGATGATGTTGCATCTGCTTATGACTATCCAACAGATTCAACCCCTGATTTGACAGTAAGACCTCTTCATACTTTTATGGGTTTTTTTTTTGTGCTTCGGTGAAACGATAACGTTTCTCCGCGGTGTATATATCGAAACATTTTTCGACGAGCGTTTCGATCCTTTTTTTTTTTTCGTTTTTCATTTGTTAAGAGATACTTTTTTTGTAAATAGGGATACTTTTGTCATACGTAGGTTTCGTTACGCACGGATGCTTGAAATAAGTTAGCCCAATATTGTGCGATTTTCGTGTTGTGGGAAAAATCTGCAATTTCAAACTGGGTTTTAATTTTAGATTTGACATACTGTTGTATATACTCGTGTAAAAGTCGAATTTTATTTTTAGATTGTTTTTTAAGGGTTTTATTTATGAGATCGACTATTAAGTTGACGTAGTTAATACTTTTGAGGTTTTTTTTTCAAAATTTCAACTGTGGAACAGCACTCTCACGATATTACTATGTACATGAACGATACGTGCACAAAGTACAATATAAATAACAGCAATATATAAAATATATATTGCGATATATATTTTATATATCGCTAAAAAGCGATATATAAAACAGCAATATAAATAATAATATCAATTATTATCAATATAAATTTCGTGTATTGACTTTTAACATATTACCATATTTTCGTGAATATAAGACATGTGTTATACAAGATTTTACACAAGGTGCTCCCCAGTTTGTGT
The DNA here is from genome assembly GCA_034695005.1 of Cryptops parisi. Lineage (NCBI taxonomy): Eukaryota > Metazoa > Arthropoda > Chilopoda > Scolopendromorpha > Cryptopidae > Cryptops > Cryptops parisi. The sequence goes on along the minus strand of JAQIWH010005703.1, from coordinate 11,734 downwards.
CTTACATTTTAGTGGACATGGACTTATATTAGTGGGCTTTTTATATAAATTATAATAAACAACTAGGTACAATAAAAAAAAATTATTATTTTTTATATTACTAGTAGAATATATAAAGAAATATATGATTTTTTGAGTTTAAATTTGCGGGTCTTCATTATCTTTTAAGTGTTTTTATTAATTACAAAAAAATTACATTAGAGCCAACACATTACATTAGAGCCAATCACAGCTTAAGTTTCGTTGTTCAGTAAGCTGTTGCTTAGTGCGTCTTATAATCGGGTGCATCCTATATAATTCATTTTTCACTTGAACCGTAAAAGTCGCCTCACATTTGAGTACATCTTACATCGGCGACAATACGGTACACGAGTACATATACGGTATATTAAAATGTACCGTTTTTATCTTGTTTTATTTAAAGTCTCCAGTGGCCGACGCTGGGGGCAATGCTCAGTTGCCTTCCGCAGGGACCGATATACCACCACCCGAAAGACCACTTCGTACAGTGAAACAAGAAGTTACGGACGAATGGCAGTCCAAATTGTTGGGAATTCCACCTTCGGGTAAGTTGCGTAAAACTTTGTGCAATCACCACTTTTTTTTATATATATAATTCACCGTGTTGGTGTTTGTTGCATATTTTGCATGAAACCCCTATTTTTTTATATGCACGTGTTGTCTTGGTCTTGAAGTTATACAATTTATACAAAGTCTGGTTTTATGTTGTTTATCATCATTATTATTATTATTTTTTTATTCTTGTTCGGCTTCTGTAAACTTGTACTTCACGATTCCGGTAAACGTTTATTTTTTGCTTTGCTATTATTGTGGAAGCTTTTCATCGTCTGATAATGTCTAGTCAATGTTATTATTTTCATCATAAAGTTGTTTTTTTGTTTTTACATTGACGGTTTGTTTCATTGGTGTCAGGTTGCATGGTTGATTTGACATAGGAAATTTTAATCGCCTGCATTTGTTTCCTCTGTTGAAAAAGTCACTTTTCTTTCGTTCGATTCGTTTGCACGTTTTTTTTTGTTTTTTTTTGTGATATTTTTTGTTTTTTTTTAAAAAAAAACAAAAGTTAAGTTTTTGTCGTCCACTGTTCTGAAATCTCACAGTACACGAGGTTGTTCTCCAAATGTTTTGCAATTTTTGAACAGAAACGGACCGGAGATTTTCAGTTCCGACTTTGATTGACATTAAGGAACACTCCGACGAAAATATAGCTGATGATAATGTTGAGCCATTGCCAAATCCTCAAAAGAAGCCACGATTGGGAAGGAATAGTGAGTGACTCGATAAGTAGACATACACTTGAACTTTGTTAATCTGGCAACGTTGGGATGGAGGCTACGCTGGAAGTTTATAGAAATCATATGTATATATTTGAATCAAAATGCATAAATGTTAGAATATGGTATTTTTTTGTTATGTTTTTTTGTGTTAAGAGACGAAATGTAGTTTTATTTGGGGGGCATAAAATGAATTTGCAAATTTGCCGGGCACATTTGCACTAGCAGATGTGCCCGGCTCTAAAAACTGTCAATGGGTGGTGCTAGTGGTATTGAAAGTAACATATTTCTGCTTATTTGATTGCGAGAAAGAGTAATTTGACAATAAATCAAAATATGTATGAAATATGCTTTACGATAGAAAATATATATTCATCAGAATATATATATCGTAATATATTCGTTTTTTGAGCATCAGATTAATGAGGTTCAAGCGTTGTCTATTTTTTTTTTGCGGTGTGTTTTTTAGGTTAAGTAGTATAGAAATAGTTTAAGCACGTTGGTTTTTTGTTTTTATTTGATTTTTCAAAATAATTTTTTGCAAGTAAAAATTATTTTTTGAATGTTTTCGTTCCGTTTGTTTTTCTTCAAAAATAGATGATTATCAGGTATGGTTGGTTTTTTTTGTTTTTAATGTATATTTACGGTGTTTTTTGTTGTTTGTTTTTTCTTTTTAGAAGGTATACATAAATTTGGTTAAGACGTCAAAATTTGGTAATAATTCAGTCGCATGATTCCAGATTTACGAAGGCACACGATCCAAGGCATTAGAAGCACTAAGCCTTTGGTCGAAGCCGATAAAGGCTTGCCGGCAAAACCAGCCACCGTCATCGAAAGTGTTCCGGAAAACGAATCCACCGACTCGAGTAGTGCGCCAGTGACAATTTCTCCATCGTCTGTGCGATCTGCTCGACAGAGTCACCGCCAGACGACGCCACTGTCGCGGTCGGAGACCGTCAGGCCTCGAACTTTGTCGGCCTCGTCAGTTCCCGAAGACGTCGTCGACAAACCAACGAAGCCCGCGTCGCCGGTCAAGATCAACAACAATAATAATAATTACATTAGTCCAGCTATCCGTGAAGCTGAAAAACTGCGCATCAAGAGCTCACGGCTGCTCTCTAATCTATCGAAAGATAAAGTGGAAATGTTTGAAAGGATGAGCAAAGAGGTACATTATTTTTATTATTATTTTTGTGTTGTTTTTCAATGTTTTTTTTTTGTTGCTTAAATGGTGTTTTAAGTGTCATCTTGGAACGTTCAACGGTATTACGTTTTGCATCTTAACTAGAGGCTTTTAAAAATAAAACTTAAAAAGTTTAAAATAGAACTTAAAAAGAGACCAAAAGGGAGAGAAAACACCCAAGAGTGTGGGAAGCGGTTTACAGTATTTTAAGTATTTTAACTTGGAAAAAGCCTCTAGTTAAGAGGCGAAACGTCGTTTTTGTGTGTGAAGAATTAAGCTACCCAGTCAGTAAGTTAAGATAAAGTTTTTTCAATTTTTTTTTTCATTAAGTAATTCGTTGTTTTAACTCATGTTGCTGGCAACATTTGTGGCTAATGGCCTTATAGGTAGCAACTGGTGTTTTTTTAGTTGTTGCCATGGCATCCTAGCAGTACTCACGGCTCTGGCATTTCATAATATAAGAAGACTAGGTCACATTAGTTACAGCGGTGAGCGAGTTGCCTATGAGTGTTTCACTTGAAACATGGGGCGACATCTGGTGACAGTTTCGAAATATTTCTATTAGTTTCAGTTGAGTGAGGGGCTATATCTGGTGATTATATACCAAATGGCCAAAAAGTTTATGCAGCTGTTGAATGTGAATATCTCCTGAACGGTTTGGACTACGGATTTGGAAAAAAAAAACAACCAATGAAATAAAGTTTATTTTATGCTCTTTTTAAAGATGTATGGGTTAAGGTTCATACATTTGAATACTCGGCTCCAAATTAATGTAGGAATATACCTCCATGAATATTTTAGAACGAGTATAAAAAATTAACTTTATTTCAGTTTGTTCAAATCTGTAGTCCAAAACCTATCGGGAGATATCCCAAATTTTTTAAACAGGTGCAAAAAACTTTCGGCCCACCCAACCCGGTAGGGTCTAGACTAGGCCTAGTCTTAAATTAAATTTTAACGTACTTGTTTTTATTTTTTATTTTTGTTTAGGATCTCGTCGAGTTGATTGTGTGCCAGCAGTCCTCAATAGACTTGCATCTGAAACAAATTCGAGACTTGGAAGACTATATTGACAATCTTCTGGTTCGAGTCATGGAAACCACGCCAAGAATTTTGCAGAAGTCTTACAAGATAGCGCCATCAGTCAGGTAAAAACAAAATTCAAACGTGAGAAAAAAAACAAAATTGAAGCATTGCAAAATTGAATGCTGTTGCATTTTATTTTATTTTTTTATTCTTTATCCAAATGCTTGGTAGTACAAAGAGTCGCTCTTAAACGAGTCGAAACAGAACCGAGTTGTTATGTAATTCCATAGTTTATTATTATTATTATGAGAGATTATTTTGATGATCTATTTTTCAATTGATGACACGTCACTTTGAACCAGATTGCAGCGCAATCGTGTAAAACTACTACTACTACTACTACTACTACTACTACTACTACTACTACTTCCAGTTCCGATACATTTTTCGCTTCAAAACATAGTTGCTGTTCGGTTATTTTTCAATTAGAGCTTTTTTTTTCTACCACCGCATGTTGATAGAAGTGAACGTTGCATTTTTTGTTTTAAAGAGAGGATTTAACCATTTGGAAGAAATTCATTTGTGTAGTTAGTAAGTACGTCACGAAAAAAAAATCCAGTTGCCAAATTTTAAAATTTTCAAAAAAAGTTTATTGATGCCATACTAACGTTAGTGCTCGCAGCATGAAATTACATAGTTTTTAATACTGTAAATTGATTGTTTTATTATTATTATTATTATTATTATTTTTCACTGACAGTTAACAAACAGTTCCATTTTTTTTTTTTGAAAACTAGTTTTCAAAATATAATACTTCGTTATTAAAAATATTTTGCACCCATTGCTCTACTTCGAAAACATTTTCTCTCGTGTAATAATGGTCACAGTCTCCCGAGTTGTGGTATTTTTTATTTTTATTTTATATTTTTTAATTATAAAAACCATGCTGTTACGAATTTTATATTTATGGTTTGTAACGTATTTTGGTGGGATTTTTTTTTTTAAAAAAATAGTTTTATATGAACAAAGGTCATGAAAAGCAATATCGAATGTTGACGCAATATTAGGGTGCTGGACACTTTATTTATTTTGTCAATATTGTTTACATAAAAATAGATTCGAAAGTTCGTTTTGTCAACATTACAGGGACATTGCAAATTGTTTTTTTTTTCATAGTCTCCAAGTCTGCTAACTATGGACTGGTTTCGGTCCGAGCACATTCCTGCCCAGCAGCTTTTTTGACAATTTTTGACAACGACAACTAAACATAACAATGGTTGCTTCTGGTAAATAAACATGTATGGTGTGAAGTTTCTTGTTATCACATTAGCGTATATTAAATTTTACCATGCTGGAGGATGAATAGGTAAGCTGCGCAGGAATGCACTTAATCAGTCCATAGTTGGCAGATTTGTGAGTATAGTATAAGAGATAACCTATTTTATTTTGCATGCACTTTTTTGGGATCATTACTAACGTGAACAAATGGACATTACACACAAAAAATACCATGATCTTTTGTGTTAACATACTATGCTTCATAATTCCAATTTTGTTACATTTTTTGAGATAGATTTTTAAATTATGACTAACTATTTTTTTTTTGACATCTTGAAATGTATTAATGTTTTTATATGGTCCTTTTTGCCAAGCTTCCAGGATACAGTTTCTCGATAGGATTTTAATTGTACTAAGGTGAGAGGTGTGCTTGCTTATTCTGAAATAATTGGTTGTTGTTGTTTAGTTTTTCCAACTCTTCTTGACATCTTCGTTTTGAAACGTTTTGATTTTGGAGTAGATAAATAATGTCTCAAAATTCTTAATTCGATTATTCACTATTGCAGCTAATGCAGACTTCGAAATCAAGAAAGAAGTTTGAATTTTGCTTCCAGAAATTTCAAAACTATGGTAATTTTTTATCATTCAGTGATGATATCCAAATTTTTTTTTTTTTATCTCATTGATGGTTAAAAACAGTTGAAATAGCATTTGTTGGAGAAATTGATACGGTACAGTCATCTCTCGTTATTCGTGGTGGTCACATAGCTGGTCATACCAGAGTAGCATGGTCACAAAATCGTAGTTAGGAAGACTCTAAATCCTGGTTGTATTGAGAAACAGGTTCAATGTAAAAGGAAAAGGAGGAAAAAGATTGTGAGGAAAAATTACATTAAATTCATCAACTTTTTCTCTCCTTTTTATGCATTCGCTTGTAGCCTGAACGTTTAGAAGCCATATTGGGTTAATCAAATGTATTTTGTAATGAAATAGTCTTATCTATGAATCTACCAGGTAGTATTTGGCTACCATTTTTTGCGGATGAAAATATTATCTATGGACAAAGTAGCGCCATCTAGTAACGATTCAATGGTGGTGAAAAATTCAATATTCCAAAAAAAAAAAAAAATAATGTACTAATCGAATTACAAATCGTGGATAACGAGGGATAACTGGATTTTGAATACCACTGCAATAGTAATTTTTTTTTCGGCTTGGATGGCATTTTTTATTTGTAGATTACGTTGCCGACGTGAACTCCAAAATCAATTCCCAAAAAAATGTTTTACACTACACCAGCTATTCTAAACTCTTGGTGGTTTGACGCTTACGGTTTCATTTCTTCGGTTTTCTTGTATATTTTTTTTTCTCCATGCTTCAACTCTAGTTTAGCGTGGCGTACACTTCAGCACGACGCATTTAGTGTTATTTCATTATTATTGTTATTTTAATGAGATTGTGAAAGCATGTGTAGAATGTTTTTTTCCTTGCGCTTGTGTCGGCTTAAGTTATTACTACACACTTTATTATATTAGTTTCGCTGGTGAGTAATGTACCTGTGGAGAGTTGAGACATAGGGTGGCATCTAGTGGAAAATGTTATTTCCAAAATACGTAATTTATATTAGTTTCACTGGTGAGAGAGGAGGTGCTTGTGGAAAGTTGAAACATAGGGTGGCATCTAGTGGCAAATGTTAAATACATATTTATATTAGTTTCACTTGAGCCAAGTTGTGTTGAGACAGGGAGAGACATCTGGTGTTCAATACCGATGTCGAAATATATATATATATATATATATATATATATATTTTTTGGACTTAATAATGTGAATGCCATCCTTACCCAAATTAATATCAATATATAAAGTGTGTTCTTCTTGAAAAGGATTTTTTGTAACGTGCTTGTTTATTTTATCGTTTAAATGTAAGAATTGGTAAATTTACTTATTCACAGCAGGAAACTTGTCTCATCTGCACAGGAACGAGCGTGGCTTTGAACCGACTAAACCTCGGATTGTCCATCCATGTCAGTATCTGTGAAACATCTGTTAAATAATGGGAGAAGCTAGTGGCATCTTTGTTGGCTGAACTGTTGTTGCTGTTGTTGCTGCTGCTGCTGCCTTTACCCGCATCTCTTCCTAATCCATTTTCGATGCAGCTGAACCTGCATTCTCACTCAACAAAAAAAAAAACAAACAATGCATGTGAGCTTCATTATAATTTTGCCCACTCTGTGGTTACGTACATACGCTAATTTCTTTTAATTTTTTAATTATCATTTTTTTTTTGTTTATTTGTTTGTTTTATGGCTGTAAAACAGCTTTGCTTTTGATCGGCTTAACCGTTAACGTTGTTTTTGTGCAAAGCCTTTTTCCGTCATCTATCGGTTACTTTGTTTTTTAATTATTAATATGCATGTTGTTTTTTTTAGGCATGTTCTGTTTATGATCTCTGAGGTTTAGTTTGCTGGCATTTATTTTTTCATTCGCAATTTTATTTTTATAGTTTGTGTTTTTTTCAGCGGCAAAAAAAAAATAAGCAAGTAATGTAAAAAAAAAAAAAATTTTAGGAATGGATTAAAAAAAAATATATGTATATGTTTACATCAGTTTGAAAATCTCAACAAAACACTTTTGTTTTTAGAAAACAAAATGGAAACTATTGCAGCGGAATCGAAAATGCCTAATTGTACAGTGAAATTAATTGTATTGCGATTAGCATGAATACAATGTTAATACGAACTTTTGTTTAGTTCATAAAGGTTTCGTGGTACTGTACATGCAAATTTCAATGTGTCGTGTTAATTCACTGATTATAAGGGTGGACAAAAACACGTATTTTCAGATCGGTTAAATGTTTCCGAGGCGTTAAAATTTAGCAACTCGGGCAAAATTTCAGCTCAATTCATGTCATTTTATGACATTACATGTGTCACTGCATCTCGAGAAAATTTCGGCTTAATTTATAACATTTCTTGACATTACACGCTAACCCCTGTGTCTTGAGCGAAAATGTACCTCATAAAAAAATTGATGCTATTTCAAGTGAGAAAAATCGAGCAACTTTTGTTTTTCCTTGAGAAATCCATGGCAGCTGATTATTAATCGAAATTTAATGTTGAATGTTCTTTTACGTTTGTAAAATACCAGTTTCAAGTTGGCTGTTATTGCTGACGATTTGTGTGATAAAAGCTGTATACATGTTTCGGTACAAGTATGATTTGTTTTTGTTGTTGAAAAGTTATGACATTTTGATTGTACATTGACAAGGAAATGGTCACTCATTCGGCAGTTGAGATTATATACGACATTTTCTTCGACGAAATACCACGGTAACATGCTGGTTTTGGTTGTCACGTTATAATTCTCGATTACCGTATTGTAATGTTTCCAGTTTTCTTCATCAAACTGAACTTTTCACCTTTTGTAAGTAATCTAAAATAGCTTACCGACTACATACAAACATTAATGCGTTTTAAAAGCCACCGTTTTAAGCATCGACTCATCTTCTCGTACTTTTTTTTTCACATACATTATTTTTTGTGTTCGTGCTGAAATGCATTAACACGTTCATCGATGCGTTTCAAGGATTGTAATAATGGTTTCGTGTAATGGTAAACGAACTTCATTTTTCAGTTTGAGTAACTTCATGTTTTGAGTTTTAATAACCCTATTTATGATTGTTTTTACTTTTCTTCTTTTTTTTCACCAAATTTCAACTCTTTAACAAACTTGATTTTTATTTTATTTTGAGTTTTACAAATATTTTTGTTTATATCGGCAATGAATGTGATAGTATGGTATTGTACCTTATCCAATTAATACTAATTGGCGTTCGGAACGAAACACCAGTTTTTTCACCATAATAACTTGTGTTTGAAAGGTTTGGTATTTAATGTGTTAAGCAGCCACCAGCAGCACGAGGGCGCCACATGTCTTATGGGTACAAGTTTAAGTTAAAGCAGAAAAACGTATTAAATTTATAGTGTTGCTTTTTTAACTAGCTAAAACTAGTTTTTTAAATAAATACCCACTAGTTTAGGTTGGTTAAAAAACAACAACCCCGTAGTGGGATGATGGTGACGTTAAGTACTGATGGTTTTTTTGTTAATTGGCGTTCACTTTGGTTACAGCCTAGGTTGAAAAAATAAAACGATTTATTTTTTTGTCTCATTTTACATTGAACAATTGTAAAGAAAAAAAGATTTGTTTTTCATATAATAATAATAATAGAAGCTATTTACATGTAAAGAGTACATATTTGAAAATAATAATTTGTATATTTTTTTGTAGTTTGTATTTAATACTCAACCTACTACGGTAATCTCCCAAGTTGTTTTCTGTTGCCGCCGTCTTATGTAGAATACTGGTACTGTAGTATAGTTAATTTTTTGTTTTCTAAAAAAAAAATAATCTATTTATTACTAAAAAGGGAATTTTGTTATATAGAAATATAATATATAAATTTTTTTTTTCTTAAAAGAGATTTTAACAATTTCCAATGTGTTTTATCTTTTATTCGAACAAGGTAAAAAAAAAACGGATACCAAGGGGGTCAGTACTTTATTTTATTTTTTCTCAATCTTGTGTTAAATCTTTTTGTTGGAATTGATTTCATGCGAGGTTGACAATTTTTTTTTTGCAATATTTGAGACAATAAGGACATTTTGTTTTTTGTTTCTAATTTATTATTATTATTGAGTTGTAAACTATTATATACAGTTCTAAATTTTGGGGATTGGTCACAATGATTTTGAATCCCTTGAATTGAACTGCAGGCCATGTAAATGCAGATGATCGATTAATAAAAATTGATGATTTTATTGTATTAACTGGCAATAGGAGGAATGGAATTATAGCACAAACTTTTACTGATTTTATATATTTCTTATATTGTTCGAGCTGAACGAAGCGACGACGATAACTTACATCAACTGGCCGAGTTTGGCACTTTTTGTCAGACCGATAAACCACGTTCCTATTAAGGTACTAACTTGAAAAATTTAAGTTTCAGTTCTTGAAAAGGTTTACACTTCATGCTCAACTGTGCATCTCAGAGTCAACATTAGCTATGCGTACAATTTGTTTCAACCCAGTGACATCGATGGATCAGTTTTTCATGGAAAATTCAACACATGAATTTGTAAGTGTTGGAAATAATATTGATGTATGCATAATTTACATTTTTTGAACCAAGGCTGCTGTGCTGGGATAATATCAGGTTATGGGCCCAGCACCTTCCACTGCACCCAGTAAGTGACTACTGGCAACTTGAGGTTTATGAACAAGTTTCAGTTCCAATCGTTCATTATTATGTTTTGTTTCTTAAAAACCAGCTGATAAATAAATTGACATAAATACTTATTTATAAGTTCATATACTGCAGTGTTTGTTGCAGCACTTGTATTTTTTGTCGATTAAGATTGCATCTGCTAGATTAGAGAGGTTAATAGAGAATATATTTTTTTTTCTTCATATATAGCAGTAAGGTCAACACACATCAAAGGACATCTTTTCATGTGTGTTTAATACTGAATTATTGCTGCGTATGCACCACCTGTATTGCTTAGATAAGTTATGACTTCCGATGATTTATGACAAATGCGCATTTACCATGTTTTATTTTACTACCATCAACTTGACCCATATTGGAAATAGCGACAAAAAAATAGGTCTTATTTAAAAGAACTGATTGATATTAGAGTTTTAAGATATAGGTGGTGTTTGGAAATGTATTAATTATAACAAATTTGTGTTCATTGTACAAAACTACTCGGATTATACAGAATATTAATGTTTCATTTGTGTAACTACTAGGTAAATGTGCAGATATTCTTTCTTTGCGGTTTTCCTTGGGTGCAAAGTGTGTTTTTACTTGTTGCATTTTTCCACAGAAAGATCAGCTTGCCTTTTATTAATTTTTATTTCGACACAGTGGTCACAAAAAACATGACAAAAATAAATAAATATACAGAGTTAAATAATCATATTTTTTTTGTGATTAATGTATCCATAGTCTTTATGATATGTAGGGTTTAAACAAAATATTAATAACAGCTTTCTCATTTAAATATTTGCACTGATATGTTATCAGTTCAAATATATTTAAATGAGAAAGCTGTTATTAATATTTATAAATTTATAGTTTAGTGATAACTATAAAAAATTGGTGTTTACTATTTATTTATTTATTTATTTTATTGCACATTTCCCTTTATACCATGTTAACCTCATTAATTTTTGGTTTCTTCATACATTGTATGATCTTTTTGTTCATTGATGTAGTCACTTCATGAGGATGACTGACCATGTGCCACTTTTTTGTAAGATTAGGTAAGCTGAAAATTACAACATTAAATTCACTCTCATCATTCCATTTAGTTTTTCAAAAAATAACAATTATGTGCACTGAAGTTTGAAAAATTACATGAAAATTGCAGAGTTGAAGTAACAAATTCATTATATCGTTGTTGAGCATGTAGTGCTTCTATAACTTATAGTGCTATTGAAATTATATATTTATGATTTATATATCGGATAAATTAAAAATAATACAGGATAGTGCTAAATTTCATTTTAATTGTATCACAAAATTTCACTCATAATTCATATTTAGCCTATTAGTATAGCTTAAGTCAGGTTTCATAATAATGATGTAATACTTGTATTTGATATATTGGACTGCCATTTAAAAGGCGTTTCATCATCCTATTAAGGTTTCTAATTGATATGTACTGAAAGATACGTTAATGTGCTCTTATGATTAAGTTCTTTGATGTATCATCAAAGTTCAGTCCAACTTCATACAATGATGTCTCGATTTCATGTCATGTAATTCTTACATCCAGCATTTCTACTTCCGTTTTTTCATGTAAAATAAAATGCAGAATATGTTCCTAAAGTTCACAGATGCTATGCATCAAAACAAAAAGAAAGGGGTCTGGAAATGCCC
>JAQIWH010005702.1:0-14140 GCA_034695005.1 Cryptops parisi | reverse complement strand
CAACCTTGCTGGAAGAAACAATTGCCAAATTGTTATAGAAAGATTGCCAGATTGTTATAGTTTGTTAAATTGTTGTTGTTATAGAAACATAACTGGTGAGGAGGAGGTAGATTTTGCATTTTATAACAATTAAGATCATATGTTATGTTTAATTTCACGTCCACTGGGAACAAACAATACAAGATATTAAGAACAAAGATATGCAAAGTTCTACATAAAATTTGTTTTCCTACAAATAAATACAAACAAACAAAATAAGAAAAATTTAACCTTAAACTACAAAGATGATAATATAAAATTTGGTGTATTAATATGCCAGAAAATCTTTGACTAAGACTGTAAAGCCTTTTCTTTATGTCATTAAAACATGTGTTCAAAACATTAAAAGACACAATAGAGCATACTAGTAATTCTCATTTGGTTTCGTTTTGGTTTCTATTGAACTGTTGATAAAAAACAAAACAAAACAAATCAACGACTGTCGATACGTTCAATTCCCAGCTCACTCACGCACAAACATATAAGTGAAGCTAATATAAAGAGTATAAAAAAATGTAGTTTCATTTGGTTGACGAAATCGGAAAATCATCAGTTGTTGATGGGCATGTTTAGTTTTAATTGGACGAGCTTGTGAATTGAAAATTAGACTATAAAAGGTTTATTAGATAGTAAAAAATAGAAAGTTGCTGATTTATTCAGGTTGAGGTAGTTAGTTTTTTTTTTTTATTCAAGTTTTTCAACAAAATTTGTTTCTGAGGCGTGTCATCGTATCAATCTTGTATTGTAAAAATAGTCGATTCAAGAAAGAAGATTTTCAAGTGTAACAGAAAAAAATAATTACCAGTTACTAAGGTTTAGTTAAATTTAATTCACTTTTGCACTAAACTTTATCAACCACACAAAACAGTCTACCAATACACCATATAGACAGGTTATTACTGTATCAGCTACAATTTTCTTAAACGTAAGCTAGGGGTTGATTTTTGAAAGTTGACTTTATCACACTTTAATGATGCAGCTCAATTAAACACTGTATCATTTCGTCTGCGATGATAACTGTAACTCCTAATGTGGCGTATATAAGCGCTAATACGTTTATTTTATAGAACTGTATATTTATTTATCCGTCTATACAGTACAGTTCATTAGGTTCAAAGTTAGTCGGTAGATAACAATAGACACTGGGCGCAGCTCATCTGGATGTTCGTCTTTATTCCAATTTGAAGCACTGTTCCGAAGGAAAATCAAATCAGTGAAAGCTCGTGCTGCTTTTGGTGGTGTCCTCTTTTTTTTTTTATTCGTTTATCCCTTGCCATATTTATCCCCACTTTTTTACATACCTGTTGGAAATATCGCCTCTGGTGGTTGGTCGCCTGTGGGCAATAGAGGGGATTGTGCCGAAGTTTGTCATTGGTCGTTTGTTGGTTCGCTGTGGGTGCTGCTGTTGTTGCTATAGCTGTTAGTAGAGCCGAAGTGGCCCATTTTGATGGTGACAATCATGCGCACAGTCACTGGACCTTGACGCTCCAAAGTGATCTCGTGCATTATTAATGCGCGTCGCATCGGTTGCTGGACCGAGCGACGGCGACGTTTATTTCATAATCAATAACTTGTTTTGATCGGAATGACGCCGTAAAATGGAACTTCATCAGCCATTAAAACACGTGGGGATGGAGGAGGAGCAGGATGGGAAGCGATCACGCATGCGAATCAGTTGCTCGCACACTCTGGGTCCCCCTCCCGCTTTTATCTTCTGTTGCTGGTGAAATAGAGTTTGTGTATGAAAAGCAATCTTGTTTTCATTCCGAAGAAGAAGATGATAAAAAAACAAGAGACGAAAAACCGAGCCGAAAACGCTGATGCATCGCTAGACCAGAGAAAAAAGAAAGATGATTTGTGTTTATTGTGTTTATAATCGTAATGGCTATAAGATTAGAGCAATAATTGGTAATTTAGTTCGACACTATTATGCGCGGAATGATGTAGTTTTGCCCCCTTCGACACGTTGGTGATTTTTTTCTGAATCACCCTTTACACGAAATGCCCAATTACTGTCGCAATGCCATTTTAATATACACGAAATGAACCATTATTAAAAGCGGTAAAAAAGTTGTATACATTTCAACCCAGTTAAGGCGATTCCGTTTTAGACGTTTTCCCGCTTAAGTCGTTTTCTTAGCTCCAAACGTGTTTTTTCGCTTAATGATGGATGAATTCGATTAATGAATGTTTTCCCGCTTGAAAGTGAAATTTTTTTGGTCTCGACAATTCTTATATTTACGTGCAGTCTTTTATTTATACGAGTTGCTTACAAGAGAAATCTTCCAAGTTTTTCGTTATAGGCAAGACAATTTCGCTATTAATGCGATTTTTTTGTGCAGTATCGCATAAATGATTTTGAACGCTGAAGTTTTGACATTTCTTAGAATTTCGATACATGCTATTTCGATATATGCGAAGTTTGCTCAGAAGTCAGAACGTAACCCTTGGATAAATCGAAGAGTTTCTGTACATACTGTGCATGTATAATGTATATGTACAGTACTTAATACGTATACTTAATTTTAGTGTTAGCTATAGTCTACAAGTAGTAAGTCATCATCAACCTAAGGCCGAAGGCATTTATGTTTATGTTGGTACATTTTTGTTTTTATTGGTATTGAGATGTAAGTTTATATATATTTTTTAGAAGTTTGGTAGCTAGACATTGTCTTGGATGAAGACCAAATGGTTTGTTTTCTCGTCCCTCATGAGTTGGTCACCCTTTCTTTACGAGCTTCGAAGTCAAGGGGGTTTCTTGGTGGAGTGTGTACTGGTGGAATTATATAGCAGATGTTACGGTTCTTGCACTCGTAGACCATTAGGTGGATGTCTCGGTAATTATCGTGTTGTTGACAGTGATGTTTACCACAAATTTGAGGTCCGTTCTAAAACTTGACCCCCCAACTTTTATTTGAAATTGTTGACGACAACTTATTATTGATTTGAAAGCAAGTTTTACGATTTTGTTAAAACTATATACAATAAATGAATCAATAATAACAATGAGAAGAGAAAATTGTAGCTTTCAACTGGTTTCGAACCAATATAAACACGATGGTGGTTACTTACATATATATAAACAGTTGTCATTAAGTACGATTTGTCAAATAGTGAAAAGTTAGTAACTGTAGGCCTCTAAAATTTTCATTTTGTAATTATACGTTAAAAGCACTTAGTTTTGACTATTAAGTGGATTTTTAATATTCACCAAAAAGGAATTTTCAGAAATAATCAGATTTTAGAATACGCACATACATTAACAACGTAAAAGTAGAGATGAATATTGTATGAATATCTTTTCCAAATTTACATTTATACTTTACGATAATATACATTTTAATATACTGTATATACGGTAATATACTTTACGGTGATTTCCAAATTTATGGTGATACATCCATTACAAAATGAAAACAAGTGGAAAGTATACTCTTTATACATGCATTTAAATGTGTTAATAAAGTTTACACATGTCAAAAAGTAACTTTGGATCAGTTAAATTTTATTAGTTACTGATTTTCAATAACATAACACTAGTCGAAATACGCAAATTCTACAATCTACATTGTCATACTATACTCATACTGTATACCGTAATGTAGTTGTTGAATAGTAAATGTGCTAGCTACTGTATGATTTGTTATAATTTTTAAGATCGTCATTGTCTTAACATTGCTGAAATAGGCAAATTATATGGTCGGAATATTGTAATAGTAATATTATGTAGTTGATGAATAGTTGTTGAATAGGAAATGCGTGTAGGGGAAATAGCTACATTTTGCTACGGTTAGCAAATTTTCAGTACGATCTTTGACGTAGGCGACTATTCGTCGAAAGAGACATATGTTGTAGAGAATATTTAATGTACAGTAGATGATTTTTGGCTACAAGTTGTTGTAGTGAATCTCTTTGACTCATTATTTATTTATTTAAAATAAAAAAAAAAAACAACAACGATGGAACAGAAATTAAATTGAGAAAAGTTTTCTTTTGTTTATGAGTGTGTTCACACTTTAAGAGTGTTGGTGGAAGTAGGCGATATCTTGTTTTGGGTCTCTGCGAAGCTGAAGAACGGTGATTAGTGTTAATTGTGTCAAGAAATCGATGTGGAGGAGAGGGTGGAAGTAGGCTTTATGGACTGGAATATTGCCGGAATGAAAAGGTCGGTCATAAATATCGTTGCTTTCATGAAAGATGGCGCCTTCAGCACTCATAAACTGCTTCTAGCTCGTAAAGAAAAGAAAGAGGGATAAAAAAGAGAGAGAAGAAAAAGAAAAGTAAAAAATATATATATGTATACCGGTATATAAAAGAAAAGCAAACTGGAGGGAAGAAGAAGAAGAAAAAAGAATGGATAAAAAATAGAATAGAAGATTGCTATGGGGTGAAGAGAAAAATGGGGGAAGCGAGAGAAAAGGGATTTACTTAAATCAAAAAGTTTTCTTGTTAAGTTGTCTGCTTTTCGGAACTGGCACAGTTGGTGATTTCTGTGAAGATGGAGAAAGGGAAATAATGTATATAGATATATATACAGTATATAAAAAAGAACTGTATTTGGAATGGTTAATGGATTTTCACGTCTATTATTGCGTTAATAGGAAGGGGGAGATAGAGAGAGAAAGAGAGAGAGAGAGAGAGAAAAAAAATAGTTGTGTAACGAGAAATCAGGGCAATATCCTAATTCAGCCACATCACTTAACAACGTATGAAAATTGCTTAATTTTTGTTTTGCGTTATGTTGAAAGTGGGAAGTTTGGCCTACCACTTAAACTGATGCTTGAGAACCAAATCGGGTTTGCAATCTGACCACTTTCATCAATGCATTCGAACCAGTCATTAGCACTGATAACATCTTTTTTTATTGAGTATTGAGTGTATAAAAAAAAAAATAAAACCTAATCAAGCAAGTAGAGGCAAAAACATTCGAATGCAAGGCAACTTGTAATGTTAAAATTATCCGGAAAGTTTGAAACTATATTTATGTGCGGTACGATACACATCGTACCGGAAAAAAACAACTAATTTTGTTGAGTTTTATAAATAGTACGCATATTCGATTTCTGTAAACAAATTAAGCAATTCATAACTTTCAATACATACTGTACTGTACTGTATATGTTTTGAGATTTTCATACTCTTCATATTAGCTTCACTTGTGAGTGAGTTGTGGAGTTTGTGAGTGAGCGAGCGAGCTGGGAATTAAATGTCTACAGTCATCTACCATCTACAGTTGCTTATGAGAATATACTACAGTATACTCCAATGTACCAAAAAACGCATAAAACGAAAACCGCATATATAAATATATAAATCGAAACTAGCGGAAATCAAAAACGGAAATCACTTAAAACTCGCATAATTCAAATAGCGAATTACTCAACAATCGCATAAATTTAAATTCGCATGAATCAAAATTCACTTATATCGAAACGTGCAGAAATTAAAAATAGATTCTTTGCGTTAGGTATGTACGTACAGTATATCTGTATATGACAATATATATGCTTAAAAGCATTTTTAAGCATGGCTTTAAAATGCCATGCTTCTGTACGTTTACTCTACTAAACTGTACATGTTTTGCTTCGGTTGCTGTTTAGTTTGCATATTATGTTTATTTTTCTTTATATCCTAAAATAGCGTAGATTTTGTAGTTTTTGTAATGTCGATTAGGAAATTTAATTAGATACAAAGGCGCTTCATAAAGTCCAATCTGTAGTCTTTGGATTACAAAAAACTTGAATTATCGGAAATGCGAGTTGAACTGAAGTATTTAATTGATACTGTTGACTGTTAATGTGTGAACAGGGTTGTTGCTAAGTGGATTTCTTGTCTTACCTTCTTTTTTTTTAGGAGGGCGTTTGTTTCACTCTTGATGACTCATCAAAAGTCGGTACTTGTTCGTGAGAGATAAGATGGTGACCTTCAATTGGTTTGTAGTACATGCGATCATAATGTCAATAGATAAGAATCTTAATTGGAGGTTATTTGTATGTAGGGCTCTGTATGTGATAATAATTCCTGACAAGACTGATAAAGTCCTTTCAAAGAATTGAGATGGGAGCTTTGTTCGTTGATCCATGACTCGTATCGGTTTCGAATTTGTTCTCCAAATCATTCGCAGTGGTGGAAGGGCTTTATTAAAAGCTTTTGTGTGTTGTTTTTAGGGTTAAATGTATTCACAAAGCTTCTTACATGCGTTTATGCAGTTCAATTTCTTTGAGACAAATTTACTATGTTAGACAGGTAGAAGATAAACATATTTTATGTGTTGGTCGCACTCAGTCTTTTCAGCAGTGATTTCAAATATAACTGAACTTAAAAATATTTTTTTTCTGAAAGTCATTTGGGATGATAAGTGTTATAGTACGGTATCAAAAAGAGAGTTAATCGAAGCTTGGTTGAATTCATATTCGAACACAACGAAATTAAAGAGAAAAAATGATAGTCAAAGGGTCAGTAGTCAAAATCAAATTTAACTAATGTGCGTGTGTTTTACATTGTCGTTGGTTATACAGGGTGAGTTTTAAATACGGTTTTATGGGAATATTATAAAGGCCATTTTAATGAAAATTTTGCTCTTGGAAAATAACATTTTGATAGGGCTCTCTACAATGGTGGTATTTCCACTGACCTCGCATTGTTACATTGGAAGCTATGAGTCGTAGTCACCAAGTCATATGCAAAAAGTTGTAGGCAGTGATCTATTTCGCCAGAATACATTATCGTTTTATTATTTTCGATAATGCAGTCGAACTAAAAAGTGATACAATAACCCCCCTCGAAGCTTAGAGTAGATCACCTGTGTAGTGCAGGGTAGATACACTGCCCTGCAATCCACAGATTGACATACTACATTGGAACACCGGTCGCAACATTGTTGTGACAAGTGAGATGGCATATACATTTTTACACAATGTGTTCAATATTATCACTCTCCATAACCACGCAAGCCTGCAGTCACTTGTAAAGATTGTCATGAACATCATGCTCACACTTGCCCCCTTGCGCTCACTTGCCACAACAATGTTTCAACATGTCATCTCACTCGCCACGTTATATGATACACAAATTTAATTGCAATGACTTAGAAAAATATAGAAGTTATCTATTTAAGATGATTTATGTTGTAAAAAAAGTAGGTAGGTAGGTAGGTATTCGTGGTTGTAAAGAAAATCGCGTAAAAGCGAATTCGGGGAAATCAAAGGCGCGTAAAACTGGGATCACCTTGTACCACTGTAATTTTATTCTCATTTACTATGTCACGTGGAGGTCAGAAAGATGTGAAAGATAATGCCATTTGTTGCAAAATTGTTTTTCATCTATTTTTTTTTTGTAAGTTATGTATATGTCTGCCATTTTAAACTCGTGCAACATTTACAGATAACTAATGGCAAACGGGAGCATTGTAGTTAACGAGACCTAAATATTACCTTCATTTATTCCCATTTTGTCGGTGACATTTGGCCAACCAAGTTGCATTTGTTGCTGAAGGCTTAGCTTCCAATAGGTACTTGTACGGGCTATCGTTGACTATTGAACGTAAATCATTTTATCATGGCCAATTAAGATTCCCACATTAGGTAGATTAAATCGGTTTTAAGCCTTCACTTGTTCATCGGCCATGAGTTTAGGTTCACGTTTACGCCTTTGTGTTGAATGGTGGCTAACTACTACTACCGCTACCAACACTACCAACAGTCGCTCTTTTACAATGATAATTTATTTGCTCGCATTATCTGCAATAACCAATGTGAACATGGTGGAGGAATGACGACCCGACCACCAAACCTAATGCCTTCAGATTTGGAAAACTAAGCCTATTTAATTTGTTTCGAACAAATCATGCACATGGAGAGTTATGGCGATCCGGCTGGGAAAGCTTTCAGCACTTTGCATCATCATTATTCACAAAGTTGGCTCGCGCTCTATTAATTTTAATTCGTATAGTATATTGTAATGGCCAGTGAAAGTAGCATTGTACGCAATACGCAACGTCATCATCAACCCGCGATGACGAACTTACTACTAGATGAATGGCAGTTGAGAACGAGCTGATGCGAAACTCTGAAGAATGGTACCATCAATTAGCCTACTTTTTACCAGTGATGTTGTAATAGTATGTATCAGTGAATCCAGATATACAAAAGGATACAGTTTCGGCTTTTTAATTGCAAAGATTCATTCCCTGAAAATTTCAGATGATACAAAGTGACATTGTATGATTTTGATATAGAAACGTTATTTTCACACTAAAACGTCCAAAGTTAGAATGGAGTGGTTAAACATCTGTAGCTTGACATTCGTTACATTCCAATGTTTAAATTGTGGCGGTCTTATTTTATTCACCTTTTTTTTTTATATATTTCTACGGTGTGATTTTGATGTCTGAATTTTCGTTAGTCAGGAACTCGCTCCATGAATAATTCAGAGTTCATAGAACTGTAAGTGTGATGGCATGCGGTGATCAACACCTATCCCCGATGACAAGTTTTATTTCTTCATACACGAATCAGTTTTTATTAACCTTTCTGACACATTTTGTATTCTTGCAACGGCTGATTAAAAGCCAAGCTATGTAACCGAGTAAGTTTATAGGACACATCGGTTGTTAATGAAAAACCTTTTCGTAGTCGGATCGAGAGAAGCTTGGCATTTCAATATTCTTAATTGGGTGGTTGAAATAGCCTATTCATATAGCGATCGATGGGTGTGCATTTAAAACATTTGGACACTTGGAATGTGAAATTAGATTCCATCAATGTGAATGGAAATATTTTTTTGATTGCATTATATTCCTATATAACCCTACTTAAGTAGATACTCTTCTGAAAGTAACATCAAAACCGCTTTACACGATGAACATTAATTGCTATAAGGGCTAAGTTTTGTATATAATTTACTTATTTTTTTAAATTTTGGAGTTAAATATGCAGTGTATCAAACCATCATACTTGGGGTGTCAAATATACTTTTCATTGTTGTGAATGCAAATGTTTGATTAGTCATAAACTATGGTTTAAAATTCTGTTACTCGTGATGCAGGGGAATGATCATCAAGTTTAAGCATCTTCCATATATTCACAAGTTTACTTTTCTTGCCAAAAAAATGACAGAAAATGAAAAGATGTCTAAGCCGAGTACGCAGCATCCCTGCATCACGACGAATACGGCTATGTACCGGTAGTTATCATTTTAAATATCCACAAAGTTGACAAAGCTATGCCCCTCGAAAAACGACAAATTGTCATTTTTAAAATTGCCAATTTGAAATTTCTATTAATGCAATAAAAATGACAGAGTGTCATAACTGAATTTTTTCTGCGAATTTTTTAAAATCAACTTACAAAAATTTTACTATTGATACCAAGATTACGCTCACCAAGTTTATGGTATTTTTCATTTTTTATACTCTATATTAGCTTCACTTATGAGTTTCTGAGTGAGCTAGGAATTGAACGTATACTGCCAGCTACAGTCTTTGATTTATTTACTGTATTGGCCCGAATATAGCGCGATGTTTTTTTCCGAAAATACAATCTCAAAAACAGCACTTGCGTTATTTTCGCAGTCTTGCACTTTAAATAGCGCCTGAGCGTAGACCACTTCACCAATTCAAACTACGTTCCCGCGATTCACATGATGGGCGTACTGACTCGTAACGTGATTGGTTCGTAAAAGATCTGTGACCACGCCTTCAGGTGACGTCGTCGTACACATGTGTTGACGGTGTTGTGTTGATATTCCCACCATATGATCAACACGTTTCGCGCCTACTTCGTGAACAAGATAAGAAGTACCGGTATATGTTGTAATGTAACAGTAAACTTTTAGGTTATTTATTCATTCAATGTATTGTAAATAAAAATTGCTTGTAGCCTACATTTTAATTTAATTTTAATTTTTTTTTTATTTTTTTTGAAATAATTTCAAAAAATTGGGGGTCGTGTTATGTTCGAGGTCGTGCTATATTCGGGCCATTGCGGTATATGTAAAATAAGTTCGTATAATTTACAACATAATAGCGGAACAAGTTAAGGTGAGTTATACAGTAGACACTGGGTAATGCTCCATCTTAAGTAGAAAACTCGTGACTTTAGAATCGCTTTATCATAATTATCAGGTGAGAAGAGGTTGTAAAAACTTCAACGTTAATCGCATAGGACAATTGATCAAACCTTGGATAAGAAGTCTAACGACAAAGATCATCCGATGAATGCAGAAGATGACTGAACTAAGGTCATCTTGTCGACTTACTTAACCTGTTTTTGTGGACATCCAATTCTAATCGATACAGCAACTAGTTCTGCACTAGTTTGGTCCAATCAGAAAGGAGAATTTATAAACATGTAGCATCTAAAATGGGGCTTTTGTTTTTGAATTAGGATAAGGTCGATCGAGGAATGGAATGAAAACTCATCCATCTTTTTCCGGTACAACTTTAGTTCAAGGTGTCCATTCAATATAATGGCGTGGTGTAGACATTTGTGGAGAACAGCAAATCTGTAACAAATGAGAACCATGTTTTTTTTAAAAGACGAAAGTATTTTAAGATAATATTGGTTCATCACGTTTGGAAAACGTTATTAAAATGGTTTTATTTCATGTATATAATGAAGCAATATGAGGAAAAAAATTGAAACATTTTTTGGCTGCAAACTTTAATTTAAAACAATGAAAAAAGTGACTAGATAAATTACAGAATTTCCTCGCTTTATGGCGCTTTGCTTTTAGACGTTCCGCTAATTCAATTAGGTTCACGTTCATTATTTCGGCGTTTATTCAGCTTTTCGACGGTTTTCGGTATATGAGCCTACGTGGTGTGTTGTAACACACGTAGGCTCAATTTATTTTAATTTTATAGTAAAATAATAGGCTTTTACATGACTTTTTTCTGAAAACAAAATACAATACTGTTTACTGTGTTCCTCTTTTCGGCGGGTGTTTGGAACCTAACCCACCGTATGAGCCAGCTACTACCATATACATTTTTTTTTAATTGAAGAGCTCCGGGCAATATAATGATAAGCCACATTTTTTTTTTCTCCAAAAGTTGCATTTTTGCATCAAACTGTCCCGCAGTACTGTTTCTAGCTTGATACTTTGTCTCTTCCAAGATTTTACAGAAAATGAATAGTATATTACATATATTTATACGTTCACACAATAAGCCTTCTCAATGCCAATTAACTCGACTATCAGCCCATTCACTTAAAATCGTGACTGGCGTTTCGAAAGTCTATTGGCTTTTCATCATCTTGTTTTATGATTTAAATAAAGTTATCAAAGACATCCACCTTATTGGAAATTTTCAATGTGGGGGAAACCCACGTTCTTTTCATCTTCAGATCAACGCCCTTTGATTGGAAAGCGTTAGACGGCAGAAGGCTTTCACGTTTTCAATTTTATTTGAAATACACGATGATGTTCGAAAACCATTTGTCATTGAATCCCACCCAAGATGACTTGTGACAGGTGAGGGCGGAACGGGTCACAAAAAAGAAAACGAAGAATTCACTAGATGGCCTTCCCTCGAGCAAAGGCGGTAGCCTTGATCATACACTGCTAACATAATATTTTAACCACAAATAGTGATGCTATCTTATTCCAAAGCCATCCTCGTGAACAGGTATATAAGGAAGCCCATGTAACGTCTTCATTCTACAGACTGTCATCAGCAAAGGACTTTCTAGCAACAAGAAACATGAAGACTATTCGCAGGCTGGCGGTATGTTTAATACTCCTTACGAAGTATACCTATCTAGAAAATTACAAGATCATCTAATGAGATTAATGCTTGCACAAATTTTGATGTTGCAGTTTAACTTGATAAACGATAATATCTACAATACTTATAATGTCCAACAACAATGGACAAATCGATTCAATGCTGCTTGAGTTTTAAAAGCTATGTGCTGAAATGACTGTACAAAATAATCCAAAAGGTAGATAGATAGTTGAGTGTTTTCTGGACCACCTTTGATAAAGTGAAACTTTGTTTAAAAAAATTCTAAAACGAGACAGTAGTTTTTTGCTGTCCCTTATATTTCTTTAAGCAATTACGTTTGTGTTTGAAGTATGTGTGCACTTTATTTTAAATCTGGGTGCTTTACCCTGTATAAGCAGGTTTAAATTCAACGGTAAAGGTAGACTAAAGACGGTAAAAATAAATAAAGCGAAATCAGTTATTTTCTTCAATGGCTGACGAGTGATGATATAAATAACTCTATGTTGTTACAAAATTGGCTGGATATTGACTTACACACAAGACTAAAAGACTAAGCAAATGCACTATATAGACTGTACACTGTATTCTTTGCATCTCAGTTTTTGCTTGCCATGCTGCAAGCAACTCTTGCTGCGCCAGGATACCAGTTTTCTTATGACACCGGCACGGGTGGTTACCATCAACAACAAGGATCAGGTGGAAATTCCGTATCAGGAAAGTATGGCTTTACAGGAGCAGGAGGAAGCAATCTTGCCGTGTCGTATAATCTTGGTGGTCAAGGTGGTGGAGGTTATTCCAACGATTACTCCGGTGGTTATTCTGGCGGCTATGCCGGAAATACCGGAGGTAGTGGCTCGTACAGTATGAATTTGGATCCTTCCGGAATGTACTCTTACAACTATCAGTTGAAAGACCAAAGCAAGTCCGAAAGTCGAGGCGCTGATGGACGAGTGAAAGGCATGTTCAGTTTCATGGGAACTGACGGTGAACAAAAGTCCGTTTCGTACACTGCCGATGAAGGAGGATTCCAACCAATAGGAGCTCATCTACCCAAACCTGTCGAACCCATCGTCGGTGGTGGAAACCCAAGTTATGGTAGTCCTACCAGTTATTACGGTGGTCAGAATACCGGAACGGATTTTGGAATGCAATCTGGTGGTGCTTATTCATACAGTTATACCGCTGCTGACCAATCTAAAAGCGAATCAAGAGGAGCTGATGGAAAAGTAAGATTTTTTCATGGAAGCATCTTTGAAGAATATTTTTAATAATCAACTATTCATTCATCTCACTTTGTTAACTTTTTAGGTGAGAGGACAGTTCAAATATAAAGGGCCAGACGGTCAAGAAAGATCGATTGTTTATACCGCCGACGAAGGTGGATTTCAGCCAATAGGAGATCATATTCCTAAAGATGATCCTTCAGCAGCTCCAATGGATCCCTATGCATCGTATTATTAAGTTAAATACTATTAGGTCAGAAATACTATAACGTAAAAAAATATAATTTTTATCGTGTATTTAAAACAATATTGGATTTGCAAAAAGAAAAAGCCAAAAAAATATTGCAATGTTGTAAAATAAAAATCTAAAAAAAAATGTTAACGGTTGCAATACCGTACCTACAAATAGTTGTACAGTAACATTTTGGGAACGTATAGGTTGTACATATTAATAAAGAAAATATTTCTTATAATTGATGTTTCATACAATTTTTTCTAAGCATGATATTTTGACCGAAATAAAAACTCATGATAGCTTTTAACTAAAAATGTTAAACATTTTTAATTAAAATTGTAACTCATGATAGGTCTTAACTAAATGTTGTTGTAACTGTCAACAACATGTTTATAAATGTTGTAGGCAACTTGGACTGTAATTAAAGATAAGTGTGTCTTATATAAGTTTTAATCCCAAAGTTGTACTTAAGTTACCAATATAAAAAGTAACTAAACGTAGTAATCAACATAAAACCGAGTAAAATTGCTAAATAAAATTGATGAGTATGAAAAAGATCTTATCAAATAAACATAAAACAAAATATATGAAAATTATAAAACTAAACACATTGGAGGTGGAAAAATAAAAATGATGCAATTTGGTTTCAGGTAGCGAAAAGGGATAGCGGTGTAAAGTAGAATAATAACACTTCAAATAATGGAAAAAGATATACTCTATATAAACTAGTATGGTACATTAAAAATGCTTTTTAAGCATGCACTTTATATATTGACATATAACGTCTGCCATATTGGTTTTAAATTAACAGCATATAGGTAATGACACTCGTCAAACTAAAACAAATCCATGGACACTTTATTCATCAAAATTCATCGAGCCATTTAGCTTGTAGGAGGATCTAAAGAACAATAT
>JAQIWH010005701.1:0-14143 GCA_034695005.1 Cryptops parisi | reverse complement strand
ATGAACTGAAATTGGCATTCTTTTTTGGTATTCTATAGGATATTATTAGCATACAATACACTACCGTATACCACACATAAATATAGTGAACTAACATCAACACCCTTTGAATAATAGCTTTGTAACGTGTTGTTGTTCACTTCCTTTTTATTGTTGTTTTTTTTGAACGAAGCAGCAACTTTTGCCAAAAACATCCGCCAACGCAACCAAATTTGGTGCCAATTGCATTTTCAACACCACACGCGACAATGTATGTATGTGTCTACACAAAAGAGAAACAATCCGCCCTCCCATCCCAACAGTACAAAAACATCGATAATTAAAAAAAAAACATCGTTCGCAATCTTTTTTTTTCAAACAAATATTGACCTTGTCACTCCACAAGTGATAAGAATTAATTAACTCTCATTATCCGATATTATATACGAGGTATATATGAAAATATATATATATATGTAACAACAAAAAAAAGTAGAATAACAATTTTTCAATAGCAACTACCTATTATAAAAAAAATATTTACAAAGAAATAATTAATAATAATAATGGAAATTTGACATCGACAACCCTTTTCGTGATCACGTGATATCGTTACGAAAGACATTGAGAACATTCTTACCAAGGTCACGACCAACCCAACCTCTCGACCAATCATCGCCATTTTTATCCCAAAAAATAATTTTTTTTTAAAAAAAAACAAAAAAAACATTTAACCGTAATTTTTTAATTTATGTATCTCGAAAAAAATCGATACAGAAATTTTAACAAAACAAGATGGTGGTTAAAAGAGCGCATCACGTGCTAAAAATGGCCAACAACACGGAACTCGGTCGGTCACCCACCCGGAAGTAGAATTTTAGAAGAAGAAGAAAGCGCATTTTAACCCTTTGGTGACGTGACTTTAACCCTTTTTTTACACACAAAAAAAAGTGTTATAACGGTCATCATCGTTAAACGAGGATGTATCGTTAAACGAAAGTTCGCGGCTTCGTCTAGCTTTTTGCAAAATGAGTGGTATTGATTTTCAGAGAAATGAAATTTCGGAATAAAAATCAGAATTATTTTTTTGGGGGGGAGGGGGGGGTATGTATATCGTTAAACGAGTTATCATCGTTACACTTGCTATTAGTAAATTTCCGTTTCATCGTGTTTTGTAGTTAGTAAAAATGTTGATATTGTTTTGTTTGATTTTTCGGAGAATTGAAAATTTCGGAACAATTTTTTATTTTTTTTACATCGTAAAATATTTTTTTCTTTTACATCGTTAAACGAGTAAATAGTAAATTATCACTTCATCGTGTTTGTAGTTATACTGAAATTTTTTTGGTTTGTTTTGTTTTTTTCTTCGCAGAATTGAAATTTAAGGATGAAAACGTTTTCGGTGAAACATCGTTAAACGAACATATCACACTATCGCTAAACAATATTTCATCGTTGAACGAGGAATGGGTTGTGATTCATTATTGTAGTTGTGATAGTTAGTGGAAATGTGTCGATTCGTTTTTCAGATGACAAAAATGTCGGAAATTATCATCGTTAAACGAGGAAAAGTTGATTTATTTCATCGTTAAATGAGGTTAAAATTAATGTTTTTGTTAATTTTTTTTATTTTTTATCGAAACTAGTGTATTTGTAACACTTTCGGATAAATAAAAACAACGACATTTTGTTTAGCTTTTATCGTTAAACGAGTAACTGTGAAATCAAACCATCGTTAAACGACGAACACCGCAATTCATTTATTTTTATAGATTTTATTTTTATTATTGTTTTTAAAAAATCTACTAAACCTTCTCGGTAAAAAAAGACGACTTTTCACAATCATCGTTAAACGAATCAAACGATACGTCACTCCATCGTTAAACAAATTAAACACGGATGGAACGGTGATTCAATTGAACGTGCAGGAATTTTTCGGCGAAAAATGTCTCTTTTGTTTAGCACGAACAATACCTGCGATAAAACAGAAGAACATCGTCATGACACCCACCCACCCAGACAGGCAAACAGACATGGCATTACATGAATTAGTCATTGTAATCACAGGTGTGCCCACTTATTTGTCTTTCCCTTGTCATTTACACATAAAACATTCCATTCTTCTACGAGGACAATTCGTTATACTGTACACACACACACACGCAACTACTCGCGTCGCGTCGACCAATTCGGTTTACGATACAAATCTACAAAGCCAAAGTTTACGAGGGGTTAAGTTAACCTCTATTAACTCGCTCCTTAAATCAGTCCGAAATAACTTCATTCGAGAAAACGAGGTTGACACCAGTCCATAAAAATCGGACCTCATTAACGATACTGCGATTCGGGATATTTTCGTTTCATCATCGATCCAAGTTGCCGTTTGTATTTGACTGACAGATGATTTTTGTCGATTGAATGATATGCTACCCGATATCAAATTAAACTTTAAAAAGGTGATTTCTAATGTTCGATTAACGATGGTTTTTTTTTATGATGTCATTGTTAATCGGTTAACAATGGTGTACTCTATTTAGAGTTAATAAGCCTTATCTGACCCATTTTCAAGGATGCAAGGTTAATTAATCACAATTAAGTGATTAACCGCTAGTATGTATACATTAGCTATTACTAGTGTATACATAGGTAATTCGGTTTACGATGTCATGGATTAACGACTTCAAGCCTTTAACCATAACTTGTATTCCCTATCCGATTCATGATTTCAAATTTAATGAACATTCAGTTCTTATATATTCGATTAACTATATCTCGGCTAACGAAAGTTTAAAGTTCGGTTAACGATATAAAGATCATTCGATTCTATAACGCGAATTGAGTCTTTTCACGGGTTATTTCCTGTACCGGGATACAGCATATTCGATTAAAAATTTTGAAACTGCCTTCTTTTTTTTACTAATTGCTATACCGGTAACGATATTTTGGTTAACGATATTTTGACAATTCTCAAACAAGATTTTCAAATAAAATAAAACCTATACAGTATATTCGATTATTTTATTTTTAACAAACTAACGGTCTCTTTTCATGAAACCCATCGTTACAAGGGACCACTACCCCATACAGGGTGTTCCTAAAAAACCTACTCAAATTTTCACCACAAATGCTACGCATCAAAGCAAAACAAAATTCATATAAACATGGGTCCAGAAATGCATACTCATTTACATTACCGGTACCTAATTATAACAGAATAGGTCGTTGCAATTGCGTGACTTGATCCCGTGACTTATCTCAAAAGGAAGGACCCATGTTTATATGCATACTCATTTACATACCGACGATACCCATTGTAAATATTAGTTGTTTAGATTGTTTCGATGCGTAGCATCTGTGATTAAAATTTGACTAAACTTTTCAAGAACACAATGCTGAATGTACCCACAAGATAGGATTATTTCCAGAAACTATGGACGATTGTAAGAAATAAAGTCAAAACACAAGAAAACGGAAAAAACGTCAACAAAAAAACAAAACATGTACCTTGTTTACTTTTATTTATTTTGACTTTTTTTGCTTGTACAGTACTTTTTTTGTTTTAGACTTTTTTCCCTTTGACCTTATTTCCTACAATCTTATAGACCCCCATGAAATAAACTCCTGTACCACATTTTCACATAAATAAAACAACCAAAAGCTGCGACATGCAACCAAGACACTATATCACGAAAATATATTCGATACAAACACCATGTAAACAATACATCCTCACGAGTTAATAGTAACGCAAATCTCCAAAATAAAAAGCATGTACAGCCAACATGAAATTGGCTCCTGAACCCATTGTTTAAACTCCTGAACATCGAAAACAACAGAACCTGTCACTGACAAAAACTAAATGACAATATCGCTCAATATATTAATATATCCGATTCAAACTTCCGTACAATTTCAAACGCTATATTATTCTCACTGGATACCATGAATTTTGCAGAACTTATCCAGTACCCACATGAAAAAAACTCACCGAGTACAATAACAACGGACAACAAAACCTATGACTTCAAAAACAAACCTGTCATCGCGAGTCTACGACCTAAATCGATAAAACTATTTTGAAACACAATATTCCCATAAGATACCACAAATTCCAGGACTTATCCAGTACTCAATTAGAAAATAAAAATCCTGTACCCGTTTCACATACACGAAAAACAACAATAAGTGACAAAAAACAAGCTGTAACCAACAACTGTCATGACAAAACACCACCTGATATTCGACGACACAAAACCACGATATTAAAACACTCACCCACGTTCCATGACGTCACAGAAGAGAGAAAGAGAGGGGAAGATGAAAACAAAACTGTCACGTGGTAGGTTCAGAAGGTGGGGGTAAATGGGAAATCCAGTCTTATCTATTTCAGGTGAAGTTGTTCTCACCTGTGGAACGACTGTAAAAAGGCCTTGACCTTCCTCATCCACGACCTTCACCCAGGTGCCAAACAGCGCCTCCTATCATGCGGGGGCGTATCCCATAGTGGAATCAGTTTTATGTAGAACAAACATTCGACCATGTCCCTTTCTAATATACATACCCCTCTCATTTTGTCAACCGTACCCTACAAAAAATACACGAAAGTCGCCTAGAGTTGGACCTGTCACGTGATTTGCTAAAAAAAATGCGATGGAATGTCAGTCACGTTAAGAGGACCTGGCGATTTGCATCCATTAGAAAGTTTCGGAAAGGTGACGTTTGTTGTTGTTGTTTTTATTCACGAGGTACATAATGTATCGCGGATACGTCGTGTATACAAAGTATGTGTTTAACTTTTCAACAGTGGTTTTTAATTTTTTTTTGTCATGCGTTTCTGTTAAAATGATGACATCCGTATGTGACATCTGTAACGGATGACACTTCCTCAACATTATACTTTTCATATATTGAAATTTGTCAACGTTGGTAAGTACCAATTTATTTGTTAAATGTCACCAAGATCAGTACAGTTGTTTTGACTAAACTTTTGCGAACGTTCTTCAATCTGAAATCCAGGTACGTAGTAAGCTAACTGACACATGTCAATTGACGCACGTACATTTTTAACTAATTTTCAACTCTCATAAGTTATGAAACTAAATCCGACAATCCAAAACTCGTGCTAGGAATCAACTTATATCATCAGTGTTAGTACGTTACCAAATCGTTAGCAGTTAACGCTTTTGACACACTTCACCCGATTAGTACACGTATTACTTGACAACAAACATCTTTGACACCACCAAAGAAATAAGAAAAACTTGAAACTCTAACCTTGTTCAAATTCTGCAGATTCAGCTTCTTAAACCCACCCCTAAAAAAATCCACATGTTTGTTAGCCCACGTCACAACTTGCTAACACTGCTGCTGTTGCTGCTACTGTTGGCGTTGCTAACATTTTTCTCACACCAAAACACAAACTTTGCACACAACAAACAAACAAACAACAAAACTTCCAAAAAGTTTCCGACGACGCACTTTTCTTCTTCTTCTTCTACTACTACTACCTCGGTTTCGATCTTCTTCCCACTTAATCCTTGAACACGTGTACAACAGGAGTAACCTTCACGTTTTTTCCTCTCGGTCTCGCGCCACTTCGCACACTACTACTACTAACAATGCACGCGACGTTTTCACGAGCACATTGTTGCAGCACGTGCAACGTGACAGGTAATGCAGAAACGTGAGACTGCGAGTATTACTTTACTACTCCAACTTCTTCTACTACTGTACTACTACTACTACTCACAGGCAACTGTGTGGTTGTATGTGTGTGCTCTGTGCAAGCAGCAGCAGCAAAACTACAGGTGGGCGCGGCCACTGGCCCCGGGCCACGAGCGCCACCTGCCCAACCATTGCTCAACGACTAATACAACGAAATGTGAAAAAAAAAAACGAAAATTAAAAAGAAAAACCCCTTTCCTCACTATAAGAAAAGATGAACGCTGTTGTTATTGCATTGTCTTCTAGGTAAAAACCACTATGAAACACCGAATTTCTAATAAACGGCAATCGTCTATCCTCCCAAGAACTCATTTATTATTTAACACCCGTTATCAACCTTTTGTTGTGAAATTTTTATAAATTCTTTTAATAATATTAAAAATACAATGTAATATTATATATCCAGGTAAGTAAGTACAGTATTTGTGGTTTAAAAACTGCACTTCTTATATACTGGTATCCAAGTGATACGAATTTTATCAGGTAGTAGTTATATTACAATTGAATTTGTGAAAATATATCAAATAACCATAGTATTGGCATGTAATAATGTTTTACAAATTAACTCGAACTTTAACAATATTATTGTACAGGGTGATCGAATGCACTAAAATATAGTATAGTGTCGAAAAATTATCTTTGCCATTTACTAGTACAGTGGATTATGATCACTTTGGAATGCTTTTTGATAATAATAACAATAATAATAATAATAATAATAATAATAATAATAATAATAATAATAATCGGCTGATAACATTAAAAAAAAATTACATTAAACTGTGTTGGGACCGACTGATTATGATAACAATAACCGATTTATAACTTGATCCGTGATTTTAATAATCGAATTTATTGTATTAAAGTTTGTCAACATGATTTTTAGACACCCTAAATTAAAATAAATATCTTTGAATGTTGAAACCCAGAAAAAATAATTACTACAATCATCTACACTACACCACAGATATCGCTATTTTAACTAAAAAACGCTATTTTAGCCTGTGGATTGCGTTCAATATATCGATATTTGATTCCTATCGAAAATTTGAGGCACTTCCTATGATTCTAAGAACTAGAATGAAGTTCCAAGAAGTGTAGGTGTATGTTCCAAGAACTTTTCAAGGTACTTCCAAACAGTTCAACTACTTACATAACTAACTATCGATACATTTTTTGATTTTGCCGATATTTAGTTATGCATAGTTCATCTACTTTTACCAATAACTAGAACTTTCAGTCACTCTTCATTAGTTTCTATTATAGTTCTGAAATCTTTTGAAGACACTTCCAACATTCCATAAACGACTATCGATGTCGTTTTCGATTTTATAAACTACTTTGCTCCTAAATTAAGTGCCCTAGTACAAAATTGAATCTCATTAAATAACTAAAAGAGAAGTAAATATCCACATCGGACGAAAAACAAGAAAGTTTCAAAATGTGAAAAATCGCTCTCCCCCCCCCTAAACAAAAAGACTACTTTTCCAAATATTCTGAACATTTCCCAAATTCCCTAAAAAATGTATCTCCAACAAGTTTTGCGTCTAGTTTTTGTTCAACTTTGTACTATTACAATAACAACAACTTCCAGCTGCTGTTCAGCAACAATATTTTACAATAACAATAATTCTTTTCCTTCTCATTCATCTCTACCCCACCAAACTCGCTTCCACGAACAACAAACGATGGAGAGAATGAAAAACGAAGAAAAGGCATTTAACAACATTCCAACACAACACAAAGACTTTTGCAACAAAAAAAAATTTAAAAAAAAAAAAAAAATGCTCAAACTCAACCCTTCGAGCTCTAAATTGTAACCACATGTAAAAAAGAAACTTTTGAAAAAAATTAAAAAAAAAAAAAAAAAATAGCGACCACCCCTGTATTTTAACAATACATTTTGATTGGACTCGTCTCAATTGTCGACTCGCCCATTTCTCATTTTTGCCGCTAGGGGGTGACGAAGGTCAACCATCATCTTTAACACGAAGGGCACTACTACTTCAGGGTTTATTTTGTTTTTTTTTATTTTATTTATTTTTTACTTTGGTAATAGCCTAATGTCCAACGCAGGTGTCCGATCATCTATTCTTTTGAGAAGTAGTTTTGTTTTTTTAATTGACGGTAAAAAGTATTTTTATGATGTTCTTCTTCCGTAAGCTGAGTGTTTTAGTTGAGTATACACGTAGGCCTACAGAAGAAAAGAAACTTCTTCTTTATTTCTTTTTAGAAAAAAAAGAATAAAAAGTACATAGAAAAGATGTTCAAAATTGAACCGGATTTCGTTGGATGTTTTTACCGTTAGCGCGAAGCCCTTTTGGGCCAAACAAAATCTGGTTCGTATTTGAGCGTTCGTTCTGTCGGTGCATCTCACTTTTTTCGCAGTTTATACATATTTTCTACACTACATGAATAGATATATCTATCCGGAAAAAAAATAACCATAAATTAGAAAATGTAAAGAAAAAAAAACGTTCATCTGTACCAAAAAAAAAGCGTTCAAATTTGAACCGGACTTTTCTTGGATGTTTTACAACTAGCGTCAAAACAAACCCGGTTCATATTTAAACGTACTTCGTGTATACATCGATAAATACCCTAATCCCTATACTGTATATTTGTATGACGTGTCTACTAGGCTAAACTGCTATACGTTTGTAATAAGCAGTCCGTTTTATCCTCCGCAATGCTCTAATAAACTAATGTGTACTTTTAAATGCGTTGCGCATTTTACTACTGTATATATTGTGTATTGTATTTGTACATATACACTTTGCTCATATATTGTTTGCTGCGTACTCTTTTTATGTACACATTTGAAGTTGGAATTCAGCACTGTATATGTATACCCTTTTTATACATATAATCACGTACAATATACAAAAAGTATGCAATAGCGTCAGTACACTTCAGTACAACTATCAGGAGCAATTTAAAGTGCAAATACTGTAGTTAGAAACTTAAAGTGCAAATACTGTAGTTAGAAACTTAAAGTGCAAATAATGTCTCGTTTAAAAAACATAACAACGAAGAGCACACAAAAATAGTAAACAAGGTGCAAAGTGAATACCTATTCATACGAAATAACTTCGATTGTACTGGAAATGTGAATTGAAACAGGAAATGGCATCCCCGACCACGCGGTCCCATCGTCACTTCCGGTTGGCGAATCGGAGGCGGGAAAACCGAGCGACGGTTGCTTAGCAACGACAAATGATGCTATTGTTGGATCTAACAATACCAATGCACGCAACAAAGGGGTCACGTGATTACCAAGAGGCCGGGGGTGGAGGGGGTGGGGGGTGTTAGTGAGGAATACTCAAAACCACTGACTTTGAGTGGTTGGGGGAGGGGGGTATCATCAACAACAACGCGTATTTTTAAACCCCTAAAAAAAAGAACCTTTTATCACTGAAACCTACACCAAACAGAATGGGAAAAAAAATATCGTTGAACGAAACTGTACTGTACTGTAAACATGATAAAAAATGTTTTCTATCACGCTATACGTTAGTACTACTCAGTAAAAGTATTCAAATTTGTACTCAAATTTCTACTACTCAGCAAAGATGTTCAAATTTGCCCCTGATTTTTCTCTTCCGAAGATGTATAAGAAACAATATTACTGGTCCAGTTGATTTTTGAATACCGGTAACTTAATTTACACTCCTACACTCATTGTGTAATATTTAGTTATAATATAATATAAATTGGACTATGCTCTACATTTTTTGTTATATAAACATTTCAGTTATCTATTACGGTTAAAAAGATAAAAAAAAGATAAAATATACCCCCTTTGAAAAATCACTTTTTTATCAACATGTAAAACGATCATGATGGTCATAAATAATAATTGTTATAAAAAATATCTATATTAGCGGAAGTGTACATTAAATGTATGAACATACATATATATATAAAATATATAAATGTAAACAATAGAAAGCTATTGTTAATCAGTTGATCAATTGTAATCCACAGATGCCAAGTCATGTATTATAAAGTGTTCGCAGGTGGATGGTGAGAACAAAAGCAAAACCACATTCCAACAACAACAACGGAACAATGAAGGGCAAGGTTCAGACCCAAAATGGCGTCCACAAAACAATACGCGAAAAAGGAGATTCAACTGATAAATTTCGCACAATAGCAATTTTCCAACAATTACTAACAATAGTTATAATTAATCGTGATGTTATGTAGTAAAAAGTGTTACCTCGGTTTACGATGCGTTCGATTAACGATAAATATTACCCAATAATTTCGATAAAAGACTAATATGAATTGCATTAAGAACGTATACGGTTCACGATATGTCAATAAACAATATATTCGGTTAACGATATGTCGGTTAATGATATTTGCATTTAACGTTGTATATGTTTCAATATCAGTGTGGTCGATTATGTAATGCATTTATGATATATTCGCTTGCGATACATACATTCGGTTAACGATATTCGAACGACTTTGAACAAACGTTCACATTCTTGTAGGTGTTAAAAAAAGTCACTGTTCAAGGTGTCTATCGACCCACGTGACCTACATTGTCCAAAGATAGTCCTATAACAATGTCACCTCGACACACCTATAAGTCACATTTTTTCAAATATAAATAAATGTATAAACCATATTCTATACGTAATATAAATTTTTGATTTTATTATATTTTAAGATCATAGAATATATAAAAAGTATCTTAAATTAAATCGTTGGTACCTGTTATTATGTAACAGATTTTTACGACTGTTTTAGAAGGTCGTGACCCATTAAAAAACAACATATGAATATGTTAACGTATTATATAAAAATTTAATATTAAAAATAAAACTGTCACGTGACAAAAAAACTTACATTTTTCTGAGAAAGAAAACCATAAAACATTTCTCAATTTCGTGAAATGTCTATAAATGTCAATAAAAAAATGAAATGCTTATAGTTGAAGTGCGAAATCGGTTATTTCACGAAATAAAGCAAAATGAAGTTAAACCACATCATGGGGTGTTTTGGTTAACGATAGATTTCGATTGAAGGTGTTTCGGTTGACGATATATTTAATTTTTTATTAAATCAAACGATTTAAACCGAGTAAATCCTAAAACCCTTTATTCGATTAACAATAATGTTCAAATTTTATGTTTGTTAATTATAACGATCATCGTTAAACGTATCGCAATATTATTCAATCCCTTTAACGATATATATAAAAGTTAAAATGAAACCCTAACATTTGTGTAATATTACGAGTGATTGTTCTTTGAATTCATCTCAGTGGGGAATTCGAGTGAACAAAAAAAAAACTTGTCTATAAGAAGTGGGGGTTATTATTTACCCCCCAGGTAGACAAGAAGAGTGTTTAATAGTCGTTTATTTAATAGGAGCACCAGAGGGCGTCTAATGGGTCTCCTATGCAAACACAATAAGGCTCTCAACGCAGCCGACACGATCCGACGCATGCGCACTCATGACCACTCCACCATTGCAAATGGACTCCCACTCGCTCTCTTTCTTTATACTACATTCAATACTTTATTTTTATTTATAGTTTGACAAAAGATTTTAACCCCCACCTCTCCGAAAAACCTCTCTTTACCCCCATAAAAAAAACAAGCCATGATTCTGTTTTTTTTTGTGTTTTTTTTTATAATGTTGTAAACGTTAGAAACCAGCGAAAATAAATATCGATATTTTATACGTATCTACAGTCAGAACCCGAGTTCAATTATGAAACCCGGATTTGTCAAAACTAGATCTGATTAATCGTTAAAACTGATTTTAGATCAATTATTTATTAACGGCCTTCGGCCGCATTACCTAACCGAAACTTCGTGGTTGAGGTTACTCGGGTTTCGAGTATTGAGATCAAGTTTGCCCCTGAATTTGGAATTTTACTGTAACATTAGTAACAAAAACACACATACTGTACAAGTAGTTGTAGTCCTTGATGTGTGCGATCTAAACAAACTTTACTCGTAAATAACTAAAATCGCATAAAATCAAAATCTTTACGAATTTGCAAAATCACAGCAGCAAAATATCGCATTATAATAAGCAAAACTTTTTTTCGGATTTACATTTCGCGAAAAATCTCGCATAAATCGAATATCACATTTATCGAAATGTTCTACACTTGATGGTCGTCAATTTGCGCCACACGTGACGGACATATTATGTCAGCAAAAAAAAAAAAGAAGAAAAAGACAGGTGCCAGAAGCGTTCATCACAACACAAAATGGCGTATCGACAAAATTTCGTCGCTCTATCAACGTGAGTTCGTCGCATAAATAGCCAAACCGCATATACGGAACTAACTCTCCGATTATGTCGTATTGAATTTTCTAACATTCTCAGGTTAGATTGAAACAGGGCCTATTGTATAAACTAACAACAACAACAACAACAACAATAAAACCTAAAAAAAAAATCAACACCGAAAACTCATTTGGGTCACTCCTCACTCGCACACTCCACTCACTCACACACGCTAGTAGTACATAGTAGTAGATTAGAGTTTTCGAACGTGGGGTCGATGAGTGATTGGAACCAATGGCCCCAGGGGGTCTCTCTTTTTCTACCCTCCAAAAATGGTGGAGAGTGAACAATCACTCTCACCACGAAACCACGAAGCTAATGAGCCATAATGAGGGGGTGGTAGGTCACCTAAGATTAGGGGGGGGAGGTGAATTGAACAACGAACTCGTAGAATAAAAGGGGGGTTGGATATAAAAAAAAATATGGAACCCCCACTAAAGCAAAAAGTGGTCGGTAAGAAAGAAAAGGGGAAAAAAAGAAGAAGAGGGGGGTGGTATAAAGGTGGAGATACAATCAAAAGCACTTCGACACTATTGTGTGGGTGGAGTTCGAAAAAGATGTGGAGAAAAAAAATGCTAAATGGATGGGATATATATGTAATGGGATCTTGAAATTTTACATTTGTATGAGTTAAAAAAATGATTATACAAAACAGAATGCAGTAATAATAATAATGATAATAATAATTTATAAACCAAATTTTAAAAGTACAGTATTTGAAACAAACACGTAGAAACATAGTTTTGTTGATTTGTATTAAGTGTTTATGGCAATGGATTCACAACAATGAATGGTTTTTCAGATAAACTATGTAAAACTATATAAGTAATACATACGTACGTACGTATGTTATTTGTAACAATGGTCAATGCCTGATTTGGGCTCAACGATGCGTTGAAACTAAATATGTAGTTGGTATCGTCAGCAACACCCTACGAAAAAAACTCCACCTTTGTGTCATCTCGAAATTAACACGATATATCGATTTTGTTAAAATTTGATAGATGAAATGTTCAATTCAATAAAATAAAATGTTCTGCGGACTATGTCTACGTGTCAAATTTCACCTTTCTGGGATATCGGGGAAGTGAGTCAAAATAGACCGCGAAGATGTACAAACAAACACAAAGCAAAGCGTCAAGTTGAACAATTTTGAAATCAACTAATTAATAAAACCACGTTTTTTGATAAACTTTTTTTACAACCTCGTCATCACTGAAATAAACACGTGGAAATATACTTTTGGCTGAAATTTGTTAAGTGTTTATTTGGATGGATCGGTTAATACTCTCAATAACGAATCACGTAATGAGGTAGTACACTATAAGTAGGTAGTAAACTATATACAGAGGAACCCCGCTATTAGTACTACTACAAAAATTCAACTCGCTATTCGTTCGTGGCTTCGTAATACGTACCTGTTTCGAGCATCTTTTAAAGTGCAAACAGACAGAAAATAAACACCTAAAGGGTTACCTGATGTTTTTAAGAACAGTGACCACGCTTCCCCTGGACATTGATCCGTCTAAATATTTTACAACAAAATATTCCACGATTCCAGCCTATATGTACAAACTTTCAGCTCTGTAGGTCATCAAAAACCTACCAAAAAAGAGCTCACAAGACCCATTTCAACCTCAGGATTATAACCCGATTCCCACTATTGCGGTAACGCGACGTTTTGGCTCGAGATTTCCAGTGTGACCAGTGAAAATCTCGAGCCAAAACGCCGCGATACCGCGATAGTGAGGCTTAAGTTAAATAAAATACGTTGAAAGAATGACCAGATTCAAAATCCCAAGGTGTGTAGAGACAGCAGAAATACTAAACTAATTATGAATTACATAATGGAATTTAAGAATGACATTCCATAGTTTGCAATGTCAACCCTGAACATGATTTGCAAACTGATTGATTCCGCAACTTTGGTATGTATTGTACTATGATCGATACGAGACACCAGATTTTGGTGACTTATTTTCCTTCCATTTAGTTTTTCAATCTATAAATATATCGAGATTATCAATTCACATTAAAGAATAGTAAGGATCGAGAAAGATAAAAAAGTGACAATCTAAATCTCAAGGTGTGGTGTGCCCATTTGGAGAAAGGGGGGGGGGAG
>JAQIWH010005700.1:0-14145 GCA_034695005.1 Cryptops parisi | reverse complement strand
CGTACCTTTCGTCTCCTTTCGTCTTCGTTTTGAGCGTTTTTTGGTCAAAAGACGAAAGTGACAACGGCGCTTAAGTTATCATTGCACAATGTGTTTACATTCTTTCAATGATAACATAATCAAATTGCTTATTTAGGGTAACAAATATTTAGATTACATGAATTGTAATAATGATTTACAAAAATAATTTTATTGGTGGTTTTCTAACGTTTCATTAATTTTTAAAGTTGTATTTTGATAACATTTGTTGATGTGTTGTTCTCAAGCATTTCTACAGGATTTGTAAGAGGGGAAAAGTAATTTTGGGAAGTACAACACAGAAGAAATGTTTGTTGAAACAGATCCTGCAGTTAATGTTCTTAATAATGATTTATGCCACCCCTAAAACAAGCGTTTTCTTTGCTGTACCGGTACCGTTATTTTTCGGGGTTTCTTTTATATGCTTTGTACATTATGTAAAGTTGGATTAGCCATTTCCAGCTCACCAAATTTTGGTTATCATTCTGTCATGACCATTGCCATGATGCTTTCCAGCACCCCTACAAAAATCATATTGTTTCTTTGTATGGTAAGGAGAATCATTTTTCATCTCGCCCACCAAGTTGTAAGAACCTTGGCAAATTTTTTTTCCATCATATCTCAGTCATGTTTATCTTCCACGAGATTGCATATTATATAGCAGGGTGCTGCTCAGCTTCCTTTTTGTTTTGCAAGTAAATTTTTGTTATGATTGCGTTGCATTAATACAGTAATAATGAAATATTAATATTAGTGGAACATTGAAAGTGCCGGGGAAAATTAATTTATACATGGTGTAACGATTTATTTGGAGCAGAATATATGTCTATGTAGGCTAAGTTCACTTTGGACGCTTTTTACTCTCATAAACGTCCAAAGACAGTCGATAAGTCTCTTTAATTTACATACAACCTATATTGGTAATCTTCTATATTTGGACGTTTATGAGCGTTTTTAACGAAAAAGGTTCCAAAGTGAATGTAGGATAATCTTATACTGTATATATGCAACAAGCGAAAATTTAAGATCGGTTTTGTGGTAATCTTTTTATATCATTGTATATTTATATTATATTATAAAAATATTGGTTTGTTAGTAAATTTTTATAACAAACTCTTGCCTTAGAATATTGAGCTGTTCAGTATTGAAGATTGACGTTCTATAAACGATAGAACATGTAACTGTTCTATTGTTTCAAGGTTAAATTGAAACAAAGATTAATTTTCGTCGCTTTAATTAGCCGTTTGTTCTACAATGGTGCATTAGAACTGTTACGCATTGACATCCTATGAATATTGGATGTTGCTGTTCTAATGTTTTGAGGTTTACCTGAAACCAAGTTTATCTTTTTATAGTTATTTTTTATGTAAAATATACTGACTATAAAAAAGTATATTTTTATAGACAGTATATGTAAAATACAGTGGAATCCGGTTATTATAATCACGGATGATCAGCTATCATTATCACAATCAGTAGGTTCCAATACACTGTTTACTGTTTTCTTATCCATTGTTTAATGTTATCAGCTGGTTATTGTTATCAAAAAGCACTAGCCATCATAGTGATCATAATAACCGGAGTGCACTGTATTTTTTTTTATACTTTGCAGACACAAGACCTTTTTTTTTCACACAAAAAGTGCAGTTGTTGAGTTTACTTTTGGGAAATAGAGTAATAAGAGGGTATTGAAGGTTAAGTTTTTGTTTAAATTACTTGATTTTGTTTAATGTGGCATAAGTAACAGATGGATTTTTCAGTATTTTCGAAATTGATTTCTTGTCACAAATTGAGAGCATTCACTTGAGCTGCAAGGTTGTTGTTGTTGTTATTGAAGAAATTCCATTGGATGTTGTAGCATTGGACAGTTGTGTTGGGGTTGACTTGAAGAACAGGTGCAGTGTGGAGTTGCTGTTTTGCACCTGCCCTTTCTCTTTTTATAAAACTGTGATACCACACAACAGTTAAACATGTAGATATTATTATTATTCCTGGCCTCAAAATAAGCAATTATCTGAAAAATATCAGATAAGAACTGTAATTAAACTATCACTTCCTGATTTTTTTTATATCATTATTATTATTATAATATTTTATCAGTTCTGCTTTACAAAAAAGTCTAGCTTTTATGTGTTGCTTAATTTTTTTTTTGGCATTTTTTAAAATAAAAATACATGATCATTTGCTTAGGGTTAGCTACGCTTTTGTTCTATGACTTTGAAGTTGATTATTTAATATTAATCTTCAACATTAAAAAAAAGTTAGTTATGTTATGGCAAATGATCTAATTTAAAGTTGACAGTAAAAACTCATTTTTATGAGTGTATCATATAACAATTGATCCAATGGATGATTTATAATGAATCTAAAGAAATGTTTTGTCAATTGTAGACGAATGTGAATTGTAGACGACCATACCTCACAGGTGCAACATTCAGGGATTTATTATTGTTACTTTTCATTTGTTTTTCTGTACTTGAGAAGAGAACTAGAGTGCAATTGAAAGCCAATTGCCAGTTCATTAGATTCATTAGAAGAAAGTTTAAATGTTTTTGCTCATTAATGATTATTATTTTTTGTTTGTTTTGTTTCAGATTTATTCAACAGATCAAACCAGCAGCAGCTTCTCTTCTAATCCTTCCACACCTGTCAGTTCTCCGCCTCCTCTATCAGGTCAGAATCAGTTCATTAGAGTAGAATAATTTTGGTTAACTAACAGGAAACAAATAAATAGGTAAATAATACATCAGCCTAGAATTATTTTTAAAAAAAAATTAGATTAAAAACACAACGACGTTTCAGTTTCCAACCTGTACCATAAAAATTACAAGTTAGAAACCAAAACATCGTTTGTAACTGTTCTGTTATTTCAAGTCCAAGTGGTATTCCTGTGTAGGGTACAGTTTGACTGTTTTTTCCATGTTACTAGTGGAATTGGTAAATTGAAGGGCTTCGGGCAGCATAGTGCTAAGCCACACTTTTTCAAACTCAACCTTATATATCAAGTATCTGGGAGGATTCGTCTCATTACATATAAAGTCAAATACATAAATTGAGAACTTCCTGACATGCTTATTTTGACAGACTATCTTCCTGTAACAATCCGTGCACTATACAGGATGCTCCTAAAAGCATGGGAACCACTTTGAACACCTTATCCAATGCAAACTAAGACAAATTGGCCTATGAAATAACGTGACTTCATCCTGTGTTATCTCAGAAAGAAAGCGTTTCTGGATCTATGTTCATATAGACTTTTTTTTTTACCTTATGATGCCTAGCATCTGCGGTTAAAATTTTTCTATTTTTTTAAGAACACCTTCTATAGCTTTGAGCGCCTGAACTTTAATGTAGCAAAGTTGAAATAATAGTTTATCAAATGACAAGCTACAAATGGGTACTCCAAAATACAACTATTACTACAAGAGTTAGAACTGCTTGTTAAACATCAATTGCTACAGTAGTTGTGGTTAACTTTGGTTAGTAACAATGTATTAAGATTGAATTGTTCGATTTCTTTTATCAGGTACATCACCATGGCCTCATGCAGCACCTCCACAAGGACCAGCATCACCGCATTA
This sequence comes from Cryptops parisi, assembly GCA_034695005.1. Lineage (NCBI taxonomy): Eukaryota > Metazoa > Arthropoda > Chilopoda > Scolopendromorpha > Cryptopidae > Cryptops > Cryptops parisi. The sequence goes on along the minus strand of JAQIWH010005700.1, from coordinate 10,546 downwards.
TCCCGACGGTCGCTTGCATTCACTGGTAAGAAACGGAAACAATGGCACAAAGCAATACGTAAGCTATACTAGCTCATAGATTAACCTTTACTACCCTTCATGTTCCGATTTTTGTCGAAAGTCGGGAATGCATTGAATGCGGCATTCGCATGCAACAACAATTGCGAAATGTATTTGCAAGCACATTTCTTTGCAGTAATTTCGGCTAGTTTGCACTGGATGACAAATAATGCAATGCCATTAGGCATTATTATTTTACATCGACACTCACGGATACACCTCGAATTGTATAAGTTGATCTCTTGAGTCCTTTATGTTACAACGCCTGGAATGTATTTCGAAACCAAATTGCATGATGGTGGAATTTTGCTTCTTATCAAAGCAGCATGTCACAAGCTGCATGTTATAGCTTTAAGCATCTTGTTTGATTACCTGTAGTTATTTTTATTGTTATATTTTTATTTTTATACTTTTTGTTTTGTTTATTTTTTTTCTTGCTATGTTTTGCATGATGTGCTTCTTTGGCACCAACTTTTTTTTCATTGAATTTTGGTCTCTCCTTCTTTAAACCTCAGTCCGGTAGAATGGAGGAACGAATTGATGATGCCATTCACATTCTGTGTGATTCACATAATGCTGAGGTAATGCACGTGTGCATTTTTTGAACATTTTTTGTTTGGTTTTAGTTTTCACTTCCTCTGCCTTATATTTTTCTTTGCAAACCAATATTTGTTTCTGTCTTAATCGAATTTAGTTTGCTTGTTTCTCTCTCCCTCTCTCTTTTTTTTATTATTATTTTTAAATTGCTATAGTGGATTAACAATTGGAATTGTAACTTGGAACTCCCATCAACTATGTCGCACGCAGAAAATGTAACATTACGTATGTGTTATGTTCTTGCACACTCTACGAATCGTTAGAAATTAATATATAAATATGCAGAAAGCTATTATTTGAAGACCATCAGTCATGTAGATTTCCAAGTAAATTGAAAATGTCGACCGTTGACCAAGTTCGGCATTTCACACTTATTACGATGATACAGTAGGTCAATTGTTTCTGCTCGTTCAGTCTGATGGGAATTCTAAGTCGAAGTGCTTGTATACACAGATGCTATAAGTGTGTATAATATTTTGTTATGTGGCTTTATTTTAGACACGCATGGAAGAAAGGTTAGATGATGCAATCAATGTCTTACGGAATCATGCAGAAGGTCCACCGTTACATGGTTTACCACCACCTCCTAATGGGGCAGGTTCTGTACTAGGAGTTCCACATTCCAATGGTCTTATTGGTAGCCTAGGTTCGGCGTATGCCAATACTGGTGCCATCAATCCAATGGATTCTCATCTGGTAAGGAGTTGCGCTCGTAACTTTTGAATAAAGTGGTTGTGCAACTGTAAAATGGTGTTAAACATTACAAAAACATACCTCTTGTTATCTAAAACAACCTCCCATTCTGTCAGACATGTTAAAATGGTGTGTGTGTTTTTCTTTCAGGCTGGTCCTCATGCATTATCAGACAGTTCGCTCAGGAACCAGGACGCAGCCTCTGCAAATCCATCGCAGTCCCAAAATTCTTATAGTGAGAATATTTTCATTTTGTTAATTTGGTTCAATATCATCGTGATGTTTAGGCTGCATTCGTTCATTTTGAACGCTCTCCTTTGGTAAAACCAGATTTCACAGCACCTCCATATGTCCGCATCTCATGGCAGGTAAAATACTGTCATGCTCCGATTAATGCTGTTAAATTGTTGGAAACTCAACAGCCAAACAGGAGTTAATTTCCCATAGAAATTAACGAAAATTGAATTGATTTGGTCCCAAGGTTTACAAAGTATGGATTAGATCAACTTTGATTGGGTGAATTTTTCTTGCTGGTAGTTGGAAGTGCTGAGAATTTGGAATTACCATGTAGAATCAGGTTTATAAATTACGTCAGACAATGCAAAAACAAAGAATATATCGCCTAATAGTTGACATTGTGTCTTTTTGAAGGTTTGCAAGGTCAGTTAGGTGATCCCCATTCTGATACCGACGGAGACATCAAACTTCAAAGACTAACTGATAAGCGTAAAGAAGCTGATGAAGCAAAATCTGGTGTACCTGGTGGTGTAGGTGTTGTCCCTGCAACGACTAGCAGTGTCAGCACAACCACCACCACGACATCAAGTTCTCAACACAAAGGAAACAAACGTTCACGATCACGGTAGCAAGTTTTATTTAATATTCCAAAGTGCTATTATGATATTTGCTCTGCTCGAGCAGAAATTGATGCTGGAGAAACTAGGTTGAACTATTACTCTCAATGTTATTAATATTTGATTGGTGTTTTGTTTTTGTAGTTTGTCATCGTCACTTTTGTCCAGTAGCGCTGACGAAGATGAATCGCCAGAGGTGAAGGCCGAGAGAGAAAAGGAGCGGCGACAAGCCAATAACGCAAGAGAACGGTGCGGTTTCATCAGTCTGTAACTCTGCTTGTTAAATTTCTTTGTACTCACGTGTCTTATTTTTTAACCTAAATAGCATCCGTGTTAGAGACATAAACGAAGCTTTTAAGGAACTAGGTCGGATGTGTATGATACATCTCAAAGGCGACAAGGCACAAACAAAACTCAACATTCTTCATCAAGCTGTTGAAGTGATCACGAACCTGGAGCAACAAGTGAGAGGTAATGTATCGTTACTTCAAACGTTCTTAGTTTATAATGAACTCATGGAGTTATATAGCCAAAGACTTGACGCTCATGCTGTAATTTAAATTTGCATAATTATTTTTGCAGAACGCAATTTAAATCCCAAGGCAGCATGCTTGAAACGCAGGGAAGAGGAAAAGAACGAAGACGGCCCTAAGCTAGCACCTCATGCCCTTCCACATCCAGCAGCCATGAACCCACTGACGGGCCAGCATTTATCCACCACACTAACAGTAAGTCACGCTAATGTACATATTTTCATAGTTGACTAGGTTGGTAACTGGTTTTTTTTTTTTTCAATCGAATTCATTTCTGGGTAATTGCAGTAGCTAACCAAACAATAATTATTCAGATATAGTGTAAGTGAGGAGTTGTGGTGGAATAACAGCGTAAGTTAACTCGAAAAATTGAAAACAAGAAAAAACTTCTGGCACCTTCAAATTTAAGATTGAAAAACATTCTTGTCAACTGTATATTTATAGAAGGGAAATGAGCAGGTTTTGCCAAAAAATAAGTTAACTTTAATTGACAGGCTTCAAGTTGCTAATTAAAAAAATGCAATTATGCCATTATTCCAAATACCATGCTAGTTTATAAATGCATTTACGTCGTTTTTTCCAAGATCAGTATTTTTCCATTGTTCCTGAAGTGAAGTGACAAAAAAAAAAGAAATTACAAAAAATTTCAGATTTACAATAGTCGCGTTCCATATCCTTGTTCCAAAGAAGTCTGAAAGTGCAAATTATAGGCAAACCAATGTTTTCATGTTATAGACTTGTCTAAAACGATTCAATATATGCATTTTAACGAATAACGACATAAGTGCGTAAGTAAGTGGGTTTATACCGTTTTTCCACCCATCTCTTCAAGTGAATTTTTAACAGGAATGTACGGTTCATTGACAGCTATCTCAGTTAACATTTTACTAATAAAATTTGGCTTGTAAATACATCGACAAGTTATTCTGGTCACGGCACTATTTGTCAGTTAGTTAGGTCAAAAGCTTTGATCCTTGGACAAATAATGATCAAATACTAATTAAATGTATTTTCATATTTGCAGAATCCTCAGCCACAGATACCTCAGCAACCTCCACAATAGCAGCGGCAGGTAGTGCTTTGGTGAACTTAACATGCCATAACTTGCCTGGAAGAACAATTCAAAAACCACTGTCATCATCATCTCTGGCATAATATCTTGCTCTTTCTATGTGAAGAATAGTGATCCACTTGCATTTGAGCAGCTATTCTGGCATTGAGCATCTCAAAAATGCCCACGTGTCAAGTGTAAAATAAATCAGCTACAGTGATGCTGTAAACAAAATAATAGCAGCGCCACGAGAAGATGGAGGACTGCCTTTTTGCAGCATCAAATTTGGATGACACCCCTCCCCCCCTTTTTTTTTTTTTTCCCTCCAGAAAAAAATTTTTTTTTTGTTTCTCGTGTCCTTCGTTCTTCCTCAAAAGTCTTTGCGTCGTATATCTACTCTCAGCTCTCAAGTTTATCACCTGTTACAATGCACCAGGCGAAGCTGAAACGGAAGCCAGTGAATTCTCATCGTGAAGATAAAGCATATTGAGTTTTAAACCCGAGTCGGAAAGAGGCGAGCTGGTACGCGAAAAAAGTCAAAACGGTGATCTATTATATTTTTTTATAGATGCGTGTATGACAAAAGAAGTTAATCCTTCTTAACGCGAAATGCCAGTGTTGATTTTTTTATTTTACTCTATTATTTTTTTGTCGACTTATTGATGAAGTCTTAATTATTATTTTTTTTTTCATATAATATCGTTAACATTGTATTTTTATCGACATATAGTATCCTCCTTTGAATGCTTGCAGAATAAGGAGCCGATTGTGGCTGTGGAAAAATGTCACGCTGCTATTAAGATGAACTTGTATGGCTGACGATTTTCACAGTTGTTTTCGTTTTTTGTTTTTTTTTTGTGTTTATTTTTGGGTATTGCCCTTTTGTACAGTTTACAGTTGGATCAAGAGATAGTATTTGAATGGAACAAAAAAAAATGTAACTACTTTTATATAATAATGAAGGATGATTCATTGTTTTAGAACTGTATCATTATCGGTAGCTAACTCAACAGCATAATTATTATTTTTCGTTTTTTTCTTTCATCATAATATTATTAATTCTTCGATATATTTAACCCTTCATATTTTTTTCCGCATAATGTTTTGTTGTAATAATATGTATTGCCAGTTTATTTTTCCTCTCTGATTTTTATTTTATTTTTTTTTAACCTTTATTTTGGGATGGTAAACAAAAGCTATGTTATTAACAATTTTTTGTTTATTTTTGAAAAGTCAATTTTTTGTTGACTAGAAGTCGTACTTGATTATTTGTGGTCAGTCATTGGTTTTTGATACAGAATATATATATATTAAGAGAAACCTCCATTTTAAAATGGTGACCAAATGTGATGACAAATTTTATTATGAACAGCTGATTTTCTTTTTCGGAACAGCAAAAATTGAATTTTTATTTTTTGCAGCGATTCGCTGTACAAAATTAAGAGCATTTATAAATGAATTCATACATTATTTTTTCATAGACTCTTTTTTTTTTCTATAGGATATGTATGAATGATGCTTGTCCACATAATTTAATTCTATTAATCACTTCATTTTTATTATATACATATATACATTGTGTCTTTCAATGCGTCTATGTAATTTGATTGACATAATTATTTTTTGTGCCATGCTGTTCGGAATGTAAGCAAAATTTTTGTTTTTGAAAAACTGACCACAAGTATCAGGAAGTGAACTTCGCCATCATTTTTCGTTTTATTTTTCATGATATAAAATTGTATGAGGTAAAGGTTTTTTTTTTTTAGTGGAGGCAACATAAATATTACAGTACATATAAATCGTCTGCTAAAAAGATGAAATTTTTTTGTTTTTTATTTTAATTGTTTTCATCTTCATATGATTCCCATCTATGTTCAGGTTATGAAAAAAAAGATGCACATCCATCATAGGGAAAACATGCTCGTATATTTTTATTTTGTTTTATACTTTTTTTTCCATCAAAAAAATAAGAGTCAATGATAAGTAGAACGATTTCTATATTGAGTTTGGAAAAAGAAAAATTCTGTTTTTTTTTTACACAAATCACTTATTTATTATTATGTTTTTCATAGTTGAAATATGTTTTAGTCGTAGATTTTAATTAAAATCGATTATATTATGTTGCTTAAAATAGAGGTAAAAAATGCATTTTATTTTTTTTTGGTTTTTAATTATTATTTTTTAAGTTGATGAAATTATTGGTTGATGGTAGCTGCGAATCATGTTTTTGGCTAAACGAAAACTTTTCAACCTATCCTGCGGGATGTATTTTTTTTTATATAAACAAAAATGGAAGTATCAGGATTTTTTAAAACTCATTCATTTCCAGAAGTGCCACGTAAAAAAAAAACGACAAAAAGTTATTAATTTATATTCTAATCGTTTATCATGTAGCATATTTTTTATGTTGCGGTGACTAAGGAATGACATTAATGAAAAAAGACATTTCATTGGTTAAATGGAAATGGCACGTAAAGAAGATTTTGTTTGCGTTGTGCTTACCATTGCATAATAATTTGTGAAACGCATTCTATGAAATGTTGGAATTGCAAAGTATGAAAGGTTAATTGATAATTTTAAATTAAATTTATTTAAATTTGTTTGTTTTTTTTGGCACCTATTGGTTTTTTATAGTTATAAGAGGGGAAATGTGAGTACCCTTAATGATGGTACCTCTTTATTATAATTTGTGTAATTTCATTTCTTTAAGATGGTTTAAGAAGAGGATAGTGACAGTACTTGGTTTCGATTTTTATTTTGTAAACTTTTTTTTTGGTATGAAGAATTCGCAGAGATTTGAATGAACAAAAAAAAAAAAAAAGTGTATTTGGTGCTAAATCTGCAATTTTTTATTTTAGACGAGCGTTTTGTATGTCTTCGATTTATGTACAAGTAGTAGCGACGATACGACTATGGTACAATTGATAGATTTTTTCCATCACACCAGTTGTTTCAGCACTTAATGAAATCACTGATTTAATTAAATTTTTTTTGTTGTAGTTAATTTTTGGTTTATTCGGTTATATCGACATCAGTTTTGTTTGTAAAGTTATTTTAAAAAATAACTAGCGATGTCAATGAAATGGCTTTCATTGACGAATTGGCAAGTGAATTTAGCAATGAAGTTTAGTTATACATACTAAATTTTTTCACGATTTGACAACGTATTTTGAAATTCATGTATTTTAAATGCATCATGTATTAGTGACATTTTTCAAAATATTTCAATTTGTTTAACATCATTGAAATTCGAAAGTGTCGACAAAAATTCTAAACGGTGTATTGTACTTTTATTTTATTATTATTATTATTATTTGTTTTTAAATTAAGAGATTGACTTGATCAGAAGTAAGCTTATAGTATGCAAAACAAATTTCAATTTTTCAAAATATTTGGATTTTTTTTTTTAAGAAATTTGCAGGTAAATTGTAACTTTACTTTTTAATTTTAATTGGTTTTTTTTCAAAGTTTTTTACACTTTTAAATCTTGATTTCTTTGGTGTAGCAAAAAAAATTTCAACTTTTCAAAATATTTGGTTTTTTTGGGTTTTGTAAAGAAATTTGTAGGATTTTATGTAATTGTAACATAACTTTATAATTATTTTCTAAATTTTTTTTTAAACTTAATTTTTTAAATCTTGATTTCATTCGTGTAGCAAAAATTTTTTCAAAATTTCGGTTGTGTTTTTATTTTAATTTTATTTTGTTTTTTGGTTATGTACAAAAAATTTCAAATTATTTGATTGTTTTTTATTTTTGGTTATGTACAGAAATTTGTACGATTTTATGTTAATTGCAAATAACTTTTTTATTTTAATTTGTTTTTAAACTTAATTTTTAAATTTTGATTTCATTGGTGTAACAGCAACCATGGTTCGATGATGTGCCTTGTTATAGTAGCATCTAAAAAAAATAAGAAAATTCAATTTTGCAAAATTTTTGACACTTAATGATGGGCCATTACTAAAGATAACAAAAGACAAGGTTTATTTTGTGGTGTAAGAAATTTTGTAGTTATACTTAAAAAAAATGTGGTCCAAAAAAAGTTTTCTTTTTCGAGTTAAATAGGAAAACATACAATAATAAACCAAACAATTTGGACTTAGGTTTTTAAAAAATGACTCTTTTTATGGGTAATTTCACGTTACTTTCATTTTGTATGCGTTTTCGATGATTCAAACAGTTGTCTTAGTTACAAAATATTGTACTGTTTGAGATATTTCTAAGTTTGTTGACTGACAGAATGAAAGTATTTTAAATGATGTTTTGTTTTTTTTACAAAGAAAAAATCAATGGTAGCCATTATTATTATAAGACCATAATATCAAGACAAAACCAAAACCATGGAGTGTGAATCTATGATGACATAATGTTTATAATACGATAAACGGAGAAAAATTCCAATTTTTTGTTTGTTTGTTTTTTAAAGCAACATGACATTTTTCATATCGGTTGTAGATTTTTATGTACATTCCTTCTAGAGATTTTACATTCTTATTTGTCATAAAAATATGAAAAAAACAACTCTTACATAAATTATTACTATTATTATTATTATTATTTCTAAGTTTGTTTTTCTATTAACAGACTGAACGATGACACTCATTTTATTTTAGTTTTTGTTTTTTTGTCATATCAACTTCCAAAAACACAGGGGCATTTATTTCATTTTGTATGGGTTAATTTTTTTGATCCGTCAATTTGTTCATTCGACAACAATCCTTGGCCTATGTTTTTATTTTATGGTTGTAAATTATTGTCTTCTTCATATTCACGATATTCTTATTTTTTATTTGTTTTATGTAGTTTTTCGGATAAACAAGTCTGGCTGAGGGGTACACAGTATGAACTATAAAAATTGTTCGTATGGCCATACACACAGAGTTTTTCATTGTGTAATTGAACGCACAGCATCTGGGTGAGGATAAATATTACCTCATTGTTTTTTTTTTGTATGGTTTAATTTTGGTTGTTTGTTTGTTTTTGTTTTTTGTTTTTTTTAATTTGGACTATGTGATAATCATCAGCATTTGTTTTCTTTTAAAAAACTTATGTTCAATTTTTGTTTTGTTTTGTTTTAATTTTTTGTTTATGGTCATCACCAGTTAAAGGCGGCTGTTATATTTCATGGGAATACTTTTCACGACTACTGATATGCTTCCAGCAATTTTTTATTTTATTTTATTATTGTTTTTATTTTTATTTCCATTCGGAGGCCAAAGAAAATATATATATTTTTTTGTTTCTGCAGCCTTCTAAATAATGATAATTATATTGTTTCTTTTCTTCTCTCACTCATGTAAAAAAAAAGTTTCATTTAGAAATAAATGTGCCATTTTCATAAGACAACCATGAATGAAGCGTATTGTAAGTTATCGTTTATTACATACTAGATTGGTTTCCTGTGCAAAAAGCACCTATAGCTTTATCGATTACTCACGCCTATTTTTTGTTTCTCGCGTAACGCAATTTGCGACCGTCGGGAGGCGCGTGCGCAGTGTAAATGCGCCTCAGGCTCATGCAACGCTGAGGCGATGCAAAGCTTTCTTGGAGCGTTAAAGAAAGTGTCTTTTATATAAAGAGATAGTCATTTTGGTAAAACTAGATGCGCTTTTAGCGTATTTTTAATATTGTCCCAGGTTAAGGGCCAGGAATGAAGGATAGATTAGTTAATCCGGCCGAAGACCGGACAATACACGTACTTTCGAATTACTGTTATTATTTATTTTCTCTATCCAACCTAACTTACTCTTTGAAAGACAAAGTGAGTGGAATGTGTGGCAGCAACACAGCTAATCTTTGTTGGCCCTGAAACCTGAATAATATTAAAATATCTAAAATATAGTTTTACCGTGATTTTTTAACTGATGTATTTTTACTTTTTACGGTTTTAGGTGCTCAGGGTAATTATAAATCCCCTGGTGCAGTTTTTTTTTCATAACTAACTTAACGGTTTATACATGATAAAAAAAAGTGATACAGGGTTTCAGCAAGATGGTGCAATCGATGATTTTATTCTCATTCTTGGGCAGTTTCTGAATGAAAATTACCTCAATGGATAAATTGGAAAAGGTGGACAAGATCTCTTGGATACTTTGTTTGCTAGAACTGGACGTGTTACATTTTCATATGGCCATGTTAGACCATTGTTTCTATTCAACAAAATACCTCGCTCTGTAGGCGATCTTCAGACTAGAATAAGTAATGCGATTCAAGGTAAATCAACTGAAAAACATATTTGTGGAACATCAGAATCGTATCACATTGTATACGGTTATACTAGAAGGGGGGATATGTGCAGTGGTTCAGCAGATATATTTTTCATACAATATAGGTAATCATAAACCACAAAAACATTTTCGTAAACTTAGCCTAAATATACTTATCAATATGCTTACCAGGCTGACATTCAATGCTGTCAAACTTGATTTTCATTTCTTCACATTCGCATTATTATTATTCGTCAGTTGACCAATTACGCTGTGTTGTGTTGGAAAGTATTCAAAAGCTGTAGCAATAATCTCGTGCTTGGCAGGAAAGCGTTATAAAGCTGTAGCCATTCGCCGTGTTATACAGAAAAGCTAAAGTGTTTACTTTAGCTTTTCTGAAGTCAGTTCATCACTGACTTCTTTAATAATATTCTGGCAGAAATAACTGGTGTTACATAGCAAGTACCCGGTAACTTCCGGTCATGGGATAGATGAGAGCAGTCGCACGTTACATCGCTCTCTTGCCAAAATGCTTATACAAGTCGCACT
>JAQIWH010005699.1:0-14146 GCA_034695005.1 Cryptops parisi | reverse complement strand
TATAGGATATACCTTTACTCTTGAAAAAAAATAAAAATTACAGATTTTATTTTATTAATTATTTAAAAAAATCGCGTTGTTCTTCAAATGCGTAACGCGAGACTATCGTACAGCGAGAGACAGCTGTACAATATGCTAGACACTTTTTTTTTTTCATTACACAGTGTACTTTAGCATCGAGTGTACTTTTAGTGTGCATTATATATAAAAGTATACTTTATTTAAAGCGTCAAGTGTTCGGCGTTAAAAAAAACACGTGCAACCGCGTAAACAATTTAATGCTTGGGATTTCGACTCTGACTTTATCCTTCCGACATTTACGGTTGTCGACGGGTTGGTCGTATCGCTCATTATAGACGTGCTTAACATCGGCGACAGTGGATTCATGGAAATAGATGAGAGGACTTTGCGGTTCTTAAGTCTATTTGAACTCAATGAACACCACGAGCGGATAATGCTGATGACGACGACGATAGGGATTGTTGTCGGTGTTGTGTCCACGGACGTTGTGGTAGGTTTGGAGAAATGACGTCATCAAGTAGCTTCATTAAAAATGAAAACTTGAATAGTAGTACTCGTAGTGGGGTGATGGTGGAAAGCGCAGCAGCGTTTGACGTGTGTTGTGACGCTAGTCGAGCGAAAAACCAACAACACAATGACGTGATTGGGTATTAAAGGGGCAGAACTGCTTCACTACCTAGGTTCGAAAGAAACTGATGTAGAAATAGAAAGCAACGGTGCGCAAAATAAGTTCGACTTTAAAAGCGTTGGGATTTTTTGTCGCATTAATAATTCACGACAACGTCGAATTAATTCGTTGGGAGATGGTATTAAAGCGCTTACTCTTTTTACGATTCCTTTCTTTGGATATTTTTTTTTTTATTATTGGAGTTTTTTGTTAATTTCTCGGCGCAATAAAAAAGTGGCTGTTTCTAAATAAAGTCATTAAAACGTAATTTGTTTTTCGTTTCCGTCGAAGTTCAGTTTGAATGTCGAAAGATGGCGTTTTGAATGATGAGAGGTGTTACAAAGAGGCAGTAGCATGTTAAAGTGATGGAGATAGCGTTATAACAAGCGGAATACATGACACGGGGCGAAAAATAAAATTTCAATAATGTCGCCTATCATTGAGAATTTAATTTTATAAAGCGTAAGGTGGATTTTTTGGTCGTGTTCTTATTACACTCTTACAGCCTCTTGACACACGCCATTTTTAGTGTGGAAAATGGAGCAATTGGTGGACAACTATGACGTCAGCTTGTCAACCAGTCTTGAAGCTAACGTCACAGTCGTCCACCAACTGATCTAATGGTCACACCAAAAATTGAGTTTGACAGGAGGTCTTTCTGGAAGCTGTGACTTTCTAATTCATTCTTAACATTATTATGTTTATTTTATTGTCATAATATCAATATAATTTTTATTATTTTGGTTAGAATTTATGTAAAAATACAACTTTATTATACTATTCAATATACAATGGAAAAAGTTATATTTTGATATAATAGTTGTTTTAAAATAAACTCCTGTCGTTTTCTAGCTATTTTCACTTTTAAAAAAGTTAATGGTGAATTAATTAAGGAAAAATTAAAAAATAAAACCTTAACTCAAGTTGCCGACTGGGTAGCTTAAATTTTTTTTTAAAACGACGTTTCGCCTCTTAACTAGAGGCTTTCTCAAGTTTGAATAAGAAAAAGAGAAAAAATCTCTGAAGAGAGGCTTGAAACTGTAAACAGCCTCAAACACCACACCACACTAAACTAGTTTTGAAAAAAGTTTGCCCACCAATTACCCATAATTCCCAAAATTGGTAATTGGTGGGCAAACTTTTTCAGTTTTTAAAAGTTCAGTTTAAATGTGTACTTATTTGTTCGACGCATCGTTGGACGTCTTCTCTAAAATTGGATTTTTCAGCCAAATGCTATAGGATAAGAACTAAAGCTTATACTTGCCAAGTAGCTTTGGAGATTGGCTAGGAAAAGGGTTACTTTGTCGCGTGTTCGGTCCGTTCTTGGACAATTCATTACATCAAAGTTAATTTCCAAACTAGAAGTTGAAATGGCCCATTTTGAGTCGAAAGTAGAACGGAAGTGATACTTGGTTCGTCTCCATTTGGAGGAACTATTTTTTTTTTTTTTGGTGTGCACAATTTCATGGCTTTGATGGAAAATGAACAGCGCTGTCAGCAATGTTGCGTCAGTCCCATAAAACGGAATTGGGCCAGAACCACCACTCCACGCCCCTCCCTCAACCCTTTCATCCCTCAGCTTTTCAAGGAAACTGACTTAAAGTTGTCATCGACCAACCTAGAAAAAGTACACTACTCGACTGCCATTTCTTTCTTCTCCATTTATTATACGCGCTGTAGGCGATCCATTTAGGTTTCAAAAAGATTTAACGTTTCTCCATTTTTTGTCGTTAATTTATTACACCCTAAGTAATGAATGGATTTTAATCCCTCTAAGAAAGTGCACAATGGCTTTTAAACATTTAAGACGAGTGCGTCGTTTGATACGGAACGATGTGAAAGAGAAAATGAAATTGAAAGCAAAATAAAAAATTAAACCTATTACAACATTAAAGGCACGTTGTTAAACGGATGTCTCCGAAGTGTCATAAACGGTGAGTAAAGCCAGTGCTTGGACAAAAGAATAGCGTCGGTCGAAGTGTTAATGAAAAGGCGAAAAGTGGATTTTTATCTTGTTCGAGTGGCTCCCTTCGGTGGGAGATAATAGAACCAACTTGATAGACAAGTGGCGCCCTCTCCCACTCGCTACGAGTGTCATTAACGCTATCGTTAGTTGGGAGGAAGAAGAAAGTGACGATGATAGTAACTGATTAATTGTCTCCGTGTCGCGTCTTTGATTCGAGCACTAACATCGATGGATCCGCTCCCACGAGGCATTGCGTTTGTTTTTAACTTAATAAGCCAACGTTAAAGATTGATCACCCTCTTATCGTTTAACCTTGATACCTAACTCTCGACGACAAAATCTTCAATGTTCTCCAGCTATTGATTGAATTGATATTTTTTTTTTTTTTGGTTTGACCACTTTTATAATTGTAGTTTTGTTTTACGTTGAAGATCGAGTTCCTAATGCAAAGACTATAGGTTTTTCACGTTTAGAAAGATTTTTTTTTTCAAAATTTGCGTTTAAAAGGGTATTTTAATGTAAAAAAAAAATGTGAAGCATTATTCATAGTGATGTCATCGCAAACACGTTCCATCCCAAATTCGATCGAAAGTGAACTTAAGTTGGAAAAAACTATTTTTTTCGTCTTTTCGTGAAGAAATTAACATTCCATTTGCGTTGGCATTTCTCTTCGTCTTCAGGGACGATGGTACAAACGAGATTTTTATTTTATTTTTTTTTACGACAAATAAAAGAGAAAAAAATCCGGAAATGGTTCACGCTTTCTTTTTTGTTACTTCTATCAATTTCTGAAAATAATGGAATAAAATGGGTTTCTGTTTGTTTTTTTCTATATCTTTTGGTAATCAGATTCGAACCAAGAGAAGTTGGGTGTTTTTTTGTACGGTTTGAAAGAGTTTTTATTCCCCACGTTAGGTGTATCTAGTTTAATCTAATGTCGAAACGCGTATGGTTCATACGCGCGTGCGCAGAGAGTGAACTAATTGAAATCGACACACACAACAACGTGTCAAGTGAGCATGGCTGAAATAAGTACAGTCGTTGAATACACGATTTAAATTGGATTGAAAAAAGTTATTTTATCGGCCAATTGCCAATTCGTTGATTAATCGATGACGTGTTTCAGGAGTTTGAATTTTACGCGGGCTTTTTATAGTTGATTTCACGCGTACGAATTTATTCGGTATCATTATTCATCCGTGTTGGTTATAAACTTCACAGCGTTTTATTCACAAATTAGGCGCTAATTGGTGGTAAGTGTTTTCACGTGATAAGCGTTGACAACAATAACTAATAGAAGGCTCAGTTCTATGGAAATAGATTTTTGTCACTAAACTGGCTGTTAATGTGTCGAGTAAAAGAGAAAAATGGTACAGCAGTAGCCCTATCTAGAGAGGGTGCTAATACGAGGGGGTCGTGATTGGATCGTTTCAGTGTCGGAATTTAATTAACCGAGACGTGATTTTCATTAGCAACTAAACTCTTCTCTTTTCATTGCTCTACCTATAATAATAGTACAGTATTCTACTTTGAATAAATCATGCACCGCGTTTTAATTAAACCAATGGATTTTTAAACATCGTTGTTTGGCTCCGAGCTGCTACAATTGTAGCATGAATTAAATGCATAATCCGTTAAATTTTCAGAAATTAATTAAAGCCAGTTTGAAATGTATACCTGTTTTTTTTTTGTTTTTTTTTTGCTCTTATTTGATGTCGCTTATTTTTTAATCTCAGCTTTTTTTTTCATCAACTGAAGCCCCCCTTTTTTTTAAACGCTGATAAATTAATTACTTACGGAACACGTTCCATGTCAGAACTTAAACTAGACTGGTTTTATTTCGTAGATCGTATATAAAAAAATTGCGCCTAGTTGGAAATCGTTCATCGTTTCGATGCTGAAATTTTCTGTTCAAAATGTCGATTTCGTCACTGTCTCTGTAACGCAAGTACAATTTACTTCGACACGTGTGGTTAAAATCGGTTTACACAATAAACATGTCCTAAACATGTGTTTTGTCGAGTCGATTCAAACTTGTTCACGAGCAGATTCACGCTACGAAACTAGGATGCATGATCACGCGCAGCATCACGTATTTTAAATCGATTTAAATAAAAGAGTCCATTAGCTGGACCGAGTGTGGGCATCTGGTTCGTTAAATAATCATATAACAAAACAACGAATCGACCGAGTTTATAAATGGAGTTATTGATAGGTCTGCCTATGCCTTTGACGTTACTTTTCTCGCACGCGCTTTGTGAGCGAAAACGCCTTTTTCCACGGTATAATTTTGGTGGTCAATTCACCGGAAAACGAAGCACGTGAAAAAAACAACTCTTGAACTAGGGATGCGTGGTGAAAGTTAGGGGTTTTGTTTTGGAAGAAAGGGACGGGGATATTGGGATTGGACCGAGGCGCGTCCTACTATGAGTCGAAAGAGAGAATTAATTGATCAGTCATGCGCGGAAAGGCAACAGGAAACCGAGGGGTGGAAAAGCGGAAACAGGCCTCCGGAAATTGACGGTCTTTGTCTCGAGAAGCGGAAATGTAATTAGGTGGAGTGGCAGAAATCGCATCCGAATCTTTAGCACACATCCACGTACACCACTCCTTTGTGGTCACTTAAGCGAGAAAAATGGCTTCTAAGTAGAAAGGTTACTACGACTCGAGGTGGGAGCGAATAATAAACTAAAACCCGGGACGTTAATGGCAAAGAAGCATTAACTTCTCCCACACTCACTAATCTTCTTTTAAATTCACCGACCAGCTTGACATTTTCTTTGGCGAGGCTTCGTGTTTGTTTTAAGATAAGTCGTCGTCGTCGTCGTCGGTAAAAGAAACCGAAATCCATTAAGGTACACGTCGGCGTTACCAGATTAAATATTCACTAGCTGCCTTTATCTCCTCCTCTTCCTTCTCTTACTCCGCTTTTACCAACTTGTGAAATTTTAGTAATTTTTATTTCAGAAAACTGAAATCCGTGAAAACCTTCTGAAACTTTAATCGTTGTTTATACACCGAACCAAATTGATATTGCGTATCATAATATACAAGTATTATATGTATTTATTATTGACAGTTTATGGGGACCAAATTACAATGTGAAAATGTTACTATGTAACCACCTACTTTATTTCACTTTATTTTATTTTTATTTTTTCATCAAACGATTCTGAACAAATCGAACTCTATAACAAAACAAGAGAGAAAAATACAAAAACTTAAAAAACGAATATTATTAAAGGTAGGCGAGGTTGGCTCGTATTTATACAGCCTAGTCTCATACAACAAGTTTAACCTGTACAGGAACGAGCCTGGTTATAAAAAGAACTTATTGTAAGAACACTATTTGACCCTATCATTGTCTAATTCGTGCAAAATTTCCTTAGTTTCACTTTTAACATTTTGTATAATATCTACTCTAATGTTTCGCGAAATGGGTAAGTCGCTGGCTGATTCATAAATACGCTAACAAATGTTGCGATCTAAAACAATAACTAACGAATGTTGCTAAGCAACATGAGTTAAATCAATAAATTGCGTAAAGAAATAATGTTTTTCCGTCATTATTGACGGGACTTATTTACTAGTAATTGAATGTTTTCAAACTACTACACGCACTGGGCGTTGTTAATCCACGCGATTCTCGAAATGTAGTCACCTTCAACCCAATCGCACGTTTTCTCATAATTTCTGTTTTGATTTCAACAATGTGAGGCGTTTCCTCGTTCGTTTATTACTTTGGGAGGCGTTACTTACTTTATTACTTAGTTAGATCACTTATTTATACGCAAATTCCACTGTTTGAGAAACACTTGCGCGCAAAGATAGGCTCATTAACGAGAGTGTTTGAGACTTCATTACAAAATTTTCGTTTACGGCATTACTCAATCTGATGCTCGTTGTGGAAGTTTTGGTCGTTATGATCCACAATGATACTCAAAAACCGCTCGTTATGTGAAAAGCCATTATACAAGTAGCTCATTATAGGAGACTCCACTGTACATACGGTACAATAATATTTGTGTCATTTCTAAACATGGCACGAATGCGATGACTATGCTATGAGACAGTGCCTAATTTACGGGAGTGGGTGGGTTAAGGGGTTTAACCCCCCACCCCACCCCCAGAACATGCTTAGTTCACAAAAAATGAGGATTTTCGTGAAATAATTTAAAAAACGCAAAAAAACTGGCAAAAACAACGAGTGTGTGCAAATTTTGAGGTTTAAACACTCAAACTTTCATTTGGAGTGCCAAGAAAACGAATTTTTAGACACATTCGTCATGAAATTTCAGGTGACCTCCGCCCCCCTCGAAGTCGGTTCTAAATCCGCCACTGCTATGACATATCGCGAAATTTGTCAGGAACATCGTTGTACATCTTGTACAAATAAAAGAAACTACAGAGTTTTGATTTGACACGTGGCTTTATTGGTGAGATGTAAGTCCCTCGTGATTCAAGATGGCGGAAGAGTGCGATTCGCTAATCATAGGCTAGAAAGCTTTTTTTTAAAACGAAAATCGCAGTATAGAGGGCAGCAGTGGTAGTGATTGTTAGTTGTTGGAAGAAGAGGAACGACGTTGGCTTTAGCATACCAATCTGACGGTTGGTATTCCGCACGTGAGCCTTTTCGCTAGCGAAGGCGCTGAGATGAAAGGGTTGACGGCGACGACCACCACCACCATCTCGCGTGTAGGAGTTGATTTCCGACTGGGATAGTGCTTCAGGGGGATCAATAACACCTTGGGATTTTAAGGCAGACACCATTCTTATCCCATTCTCGAAGTGAAATAGGATTCGTATTCCATTCCACACCGTCATCCGACTTTCAATTTATCTTGTTCTCAACTTTAGTTTTGGTCAGGTCAATTGCGTTTCACAATGGTTAGTAACACCGTCTAGGAATCTCCAAATGGAACATGCTTTTAGGGGTTAGTCGAGTTACCCTTTCTTCTCCGCCCCCCCTCCCCTTTCCTCCTTAGTTTTTTTCAAGTGGATGGATAAAGTGAGAAAATGAAATGGGTTGATGGGTGTTTCAAAAATACGTTTAAGCTTTCAAAGTCCTTGTGGTGTAGGACTACGTGATACAAGTGTAGGCCCATTGTTGAAGCACCTTGTACAGTATATAAAAAAACCCAGCCCCTTTGTTATTTTAATGTATCGACAAGGCTGTGTTCATGAGGGTAATTCAACATTCAGTGTATTTTAATTTACGACGAATGGTGACGGAAATACGTATTCATTACATAGCACATGCCAATACTTTAATATTTGTTTGCTTATCGAGTATTTTCACAATGCAACTGTCCATTAATTTTGCATCATACAGGGTGGTTCTTCAATGACTGACTGGTTCAAAAAATTCACAATATTTGTATTTTTAAATTTTTTAACTTTTATAGTAGAGTAAACATATACGGTACGCAGGCTATTATACACATAAACATTTAGTTTATTATATATGAAGCTATGTATTTTATTTTATATTTTATTTTTAGTTGAAACAGTCTACATTTATATGTGTAGTATGTATTGTATGTATGTGTGTACTATATAAACTGTTCATACTTTATACATATATAGTGTTGGTAGCAATCAGACTAATGCACGCTAGAAAATGTACGGTTATAATGCAAGATTTTATAAAATTTGCAATGAATTTAGGAGATTCAGTAACAAAATATCTTATTGAAAATTAAAAATGACATATTAGTTCTTTAACTTCGATTACTGTGTCTGTTTTTATTCCCCCGAAATAAATTAAAACTTTAAAATTACAAAAATATGCATATATTATTTTGTGATCATTCATTAAATACTTGTTAATTAAGGTGTTTTTCTCAATTTAAAATTCGAAATTGATTCGAATCATTTTTATTTTATTAGCAGCGACGTTCTTTTTCGTCGATTATTTGAAAATTGGGGTTGGCTTTCTTACACAACACAAGTGTTAAGCGTGAAGCTAACGTTTTGCAATCCCCATTCAAAAACTGACGTGTCGTCTGTTTAAACGATCGATCTACTTTTCCGCCGGGGATAAAGTTTTCAAAATTCGATTCCTTTACCAAGTTTTACTTAAACCTCAACTAAAAATGTTTAGTTATGATCACGGCGAGTGATCAGTGAAAAACATAAACTCTGACTCGAGTATAATTTCGATGATGAATTGTCAGTTGCTTATTTCTGTTGTACAATCTTTGGGAATAGCAGCTAGCACCTGGCCAATGTCATCGCCATTCGTTGTCGTACCAGATTTACGACGACGTACTGTAATAATAAACGGCTCCCAGATGGCGCTGATTTAGTGTTGATTTATTCACCCGAAGCAAGATGATGTAAATGACAGCTCAGCTGCCGGCCATGTTCCGAAAAGGTGACATTCGTATGGACGATAGCCAAACAACCGCACCAGTCATCTCATCGATTCAAAGCACAGCAGAAAAAAAAACACAGCAGACAACAAGTTTAAAACTATTGAAATAGAAAAGTGTGATTAATTCGTTAGCATTTACAGTTGAGACGAAGTGTGTCTAATGTTCTTAATTCGACTTTTTTTTTTTGCGAAAGAAAATACATTAAAGTCGGGAGAGGGAGTGGCACCGCGTGGTGATTTGCGCATGTGCTCCTCGAGTGGAGGCTAATTAGTGCCCGAAGACACACACACGATTCACGTGACTCGAATGAAATGGAAATGAAACCCTTTCTTTCCAAGCTGTTGAATTTTAAAAATGGCACTCCTCCGGTTAAAGGGTTTATTAAACCGAGTACCAACCCGAGACTCACGTGGTATATATATACGTATATAGACATTTTATTTATATACAATATAGTTTTTTTCACTTAAACCACGTGATGGACATTTCTCGCCATTCTTTCTTGACATTTTCGCAACGTTGATGGACAATCGATATTTTTAATCGCACTTTCCCCAGAATCGAAAATGAGATTAAAACAACTTCACTCGCCACTCCAACTGTCCTTTGGTTAACGCGCTACCTGTCAAGTTGGATTTTCAATTCTACTTTTCTCAACTATTAACAGCTCTATTATTAACACGGGCAACTCTTTCCTAAAGTAGACAGTCGATTTGAAGTCGATTGGTTTTTTATTGAGTGTGATACAGCACCTATTTTTTGCCAGTGTCCATATTTTGACTTTTTTTATCACTGCCTGCACGAATAGCTTAAAAAATTTTGGTTTTTTACTATAATGGTTTACTTTAATTAAATATGCTACAATGATACAATTTGTTTTTAGTTGTGGTTGAAATGAATTGTATTATCGAGGTGGATGAATTTGTATCGTTAATTGCTATACATGTGTGTTTCCGGAAATTAGCTACACATTTACCGTCTTCGTGATTTTTTTGGTTTGTTTTTTAGTTTTTTATTTTTTTTTTTTGGATTTAAGAAATGTTTAAATAGGCTATCTTGCTGGTGAAGACTTAAGACTTTATTTAACTTAATTCATATTAACTTAAGTTAACGTGTATTGATGTTTGTCTGCCTGTGCGATCATTTCGCAAAACTGACTGGATCAATTTTTATGAAACTTGTACCTGACGATATAACTTTGGTTCTAATGTTATATCGATCTTAAGTTAGGACCTTGAGATCCTAAGCGATGACTTTATGTCCTAACTCTTGGGACATAAGCTATTTATTTTATTGAAAAGTTAAATTTGCTTGTTTGTTTATTAATGCGGACCAAAGTCCAATAAAAGATGAGTAGGTCTACAGAGCTTTAAATCAGGTAAATAATAAATGCTGAAACAAATCTTTATCAAATTTTTTAAATATTTTGTCCTCCATCAGTGAATTCGTAGAATTCGTGCTACTTTTCGAAGACGATATGGGAGAAGATTCCATTTCAGATACGTATTTTAGGGATATTTATGTTGAACTTCATCTTGATTTTTAAAATGAAAGTGGAATTTGTAACGGTTTTCTTGTCTAAGATGTAATGCATTATCAAATTGGGATATACGGTGGTGAAGGGGATAGTTGGGGTTTGTAATAAACTTAGGAATTTTTTTCAGTTCATGAAATTGTATAAGTTTCTTAAAATCGAGAATTTTTAATTGCCTGCATTTCGCAGTTATGGAAGCATATTTTGACACCTAAAAAAGGAGTCGAATCACATTATTAAATGCTGTCTGTAGTCTTCGCAAGCGAAAACCCATGGAATCTGCCCAGATCAAGATTCCATAAGTAATTACTGACGAGATTTTTGCTTTAAATAAAGTTTTATTTTCTTTAGATGTCAAAATAGATTTTATTCTTTTAAATAGAAATAAGTGGCGGTTGATTTTTTAATTATGGCCTCTATATTTGGGACAAATGCTAGTCCCTCATCGAATATTACGCCCAAGATATTCATGGTTTCTGGATTCTGTTTATAGGTGTCTAAATGTAATATTTTCGTTTTAAACTATTTAGTTTCATGTGGTGTCTTTGATACCATTCGCTTATTAGTTCTAGGTCTTTTTTTATTTCCCATTCAGCTATGTGGCGTTCATAGCGTGGGTATTTGATAACTAGGAAATTATCATCAACATAGTTGATCAATTGGGATGGTAGTGGGAGGTTAAACAGGTCAATTGGCGAAGTAAAGGTTAAAGTTTAAATTTAGATTGAAAAAACTCGCAAATGAATCTTGTTAAACCATAGTTAACAAGTTTTTGAGTTAATGCATGAAATGAGGCCACCAAGTCATGATCTAGGCATAAACTAAGAATTATAGTGCTGGATCAATTGAACGCTTGCCCAGAATAACGTATGTTACAAAAATTCAATATTGAGATTATTAACGAAAACCCTGCCTCATAGACTAGTGACGTCAATGGACAATCTCATACCTACCTAAAACCTAAACCTAAACCTACCTTACAGTATATCACTTCGAAATTGATCATCTAATATGTGACAATCAATGTGTTTTTTTGCCATTTACTCAAAACTATGAATTGTTACATGCGATGCTATTCTGGGCAAGCTTTCAATTAGAGATTTACACGGTCTTATGAACCAATTGGAATGGTATGCAGCCCTATGGACAGACTTCAATGTTAACGCAAAAGTCACATGAGGCAAAAAATAGCCTATGGCTGAGCATAAATTCTAATGCTAAATTTGATTATATTTTCTTTTCTCAATTTTTTTAAAAATATGAAAAATGTGGCTTAGTTTCCATTGGCTTCAGACTCAATTAAGTTTGAGTTAAAACTTCGGAGTTGTTTTTCGGGCATTCCGTGTAAGTAGTATTAGTATTTTTAATTTTGTGTACCGATACCATATTTTGTCATTCAGGTTGTCAGAATATTTGCGTTGATTGTAAAGTAACACTTTTTTTCGGAGTTTATTTTTGTTTGTGTCGTTGTCCTCCAAAGCACTTGTTTTTCCAATTGTAAACATGGTGAGCATTAGTAGTTTGGTTATTCTCAGCCGACGCTGAAAGAACGTGAAGAGAGTGGTATAAGGAGTCTAGCTATAGTTGGTTCTATCTGCTTGATGGCAATGATGCGTGTCTGTCAGGTTGTCAGTCGAAATGTAAGAGTTTGGTAGAGAAAAAGTGAAGCGACGTTGGAGCAGCTGTAGGTGAAAGGTTTTGCGATGTTCTTTTCAGATCCGACCATCGATTCTCTATGGTCACGTGATTTCCGATTCGCATTTCCGGTTTTGGACGCTTCTTCCACTATTTGTTCTTTCGGACATTTTCCTATCTCCATTTTCAAAAATTGGTTTATAAACATTGAGCTTCGGATTTTTTTGTAGTAGTTGTTTTATTTTTTCTTCACTTTTCCGTCGTCCTCGTCTTTCGTTGTTTATTGAAGAGTTTTGTTGGGAAGAAGAAAACAAGGCGCGTGTCCAGAAAATCGATCGACTTGGGAAAGAAAGTAGCTCGGTTTATTTTTACAACCCAAGACTTAAAAACCGAGATTCGATCGAGTTTGAAGGGTTCTTCTTCTTCATTGACGAAAATTGAGAAAGAAAATCGAACACAACAACAACAACAACAACAAAAATACCAAACCTAAGTTGTTTTCCCTGTTTTCCGTTTTGTGCGCTTCCCTTTTCAAGGATTGGTCAGCATCTATTCATAATAAAGTATTGGCTATGAAAATGTTTTTTTGAAATTTAACAAACCTGACAACGAAACGATTTGACCTATCAACTGGTTAGTAATATATATACTATTAAAAATAGTCATTTTATCTTTATTTCCACATCATAGCGTGATTTTTTATAAGTTCTAACAGACGATTATAGGTTTGTGATGGCAGTTGAATGGCAGAATATAAAGTAGTGTACTTCACTGTGTAGTCGTAATAGCGTTGTCTATACAGTGGAACTTGTTTAAGCGGACCATCCCACGGTTCCTTAAAAAGTGGTCCTTCAGAGAGGTGGGGGATACAGTACTCTTCAATACTATACACGTTAAACAACATTATTTTAACATTTCAAACTTTTTAGTTTGGTTGGTAAAGATAAAATCAAAACCATTGGCTTAAAACCAATGAAACACGATAAGTTTAGTACTTGTGTGTATTAAACAACAGCCACTGGTATAGATAACAGCTTGGGTTAGTTAAAAAAGCAAGGTTTGTTTTACATGAAATTAATTCATTTTTGTTTGTGTTAACTAACCTAAACTATCAAAGTATCTATACCCAATGACCTGTATCGCTCTCATACACAAGTGCCGTAGTGTACTCAACCATCGAAGAAAGAGAAAATTCTTTGTAAATGGAGCATTCGTTAAAGTTGACTTGGGAAAAACCTGTCAAAACATTTAAAAAAATAAAAACAGTTGACTATTTGACATTGGAATTGTCTCCTCAGAGTGGTCCTTTGGGGAAGCAAGACCAGATAAGTTGGTCCCTTAATGGGGGTATTATTAGTATTAAATCAGTGGGTTAAAAATCCTTTCCGGACAAAAGTGGTTCTTTTGGGAGGTGGTCCCCAAACGGAGGTGATCTTTTAGAAAAGTTTCACTGTATTAATGAAATTGCATGAACGTCTGTCTGACCAAGCATCATGCCGAACCGTGGGACCAATTGTTAAAAAATGTGCTACTTTGACCAACTTACGAAATGAGTATTTATTGTGTAAATTAGGATTTTAATTTGGAAAAGGACTCGTTGGGAAATTTTCGCCAATGTGAGAAGTCACTGGTCGCGAATGTTTTATATTTATTTTTATTTTAGTCTCATAGGGAAAAGTACAAATGACACAAAGAAAGCTTTAAATAACGACAAAATATGAGGGAAAGAGAAATAATATTAACAAATGGTCACTGATGTAGAAAATTTTATGTACAGTATATGTTTATCGCGAATATCAAAATTCGCCAATGTTAAGAGCTTAAAAACTTTTTTTTCATGATTCGTCCCATGACATCGGTATATAATAGTCTTCCAGGATTAATAAATGACGTGTCCCGTAACGTAACGTCTGTCATCAGTCATCAGTCATCATCCACCGCTTCGA
>JAQIWH010005698.1:0-14146 GCA_034695005.1 Cryptops parisi | reverse complement strand
CATTAAAAATTCGCGAGCAAAACAAGCGCAAAAGAAAACCAAACACACACACACACACACACACACACACACAACAAAGGCGGCTTTCTCTATAAAATGGGAGTAAAGTGCTATTTACACGGTGAAATGTAACTTTTAAAACTTTGCCGTCATTAAGGAGGTGACACTAGAGAATTTTCTCCTAATATCCGAGAAAACGGCAGTAGCAGCGAATTTTCTTTTGTGAAATAATGCAAATTAAGGTGGTTCACTTTGTCACTTGGGGTATATACAGGAGTCGCAGCAAAGTTGGCGGCAAAAGAGGACAGGGAGGGGGGTATGTAAAAAAGAAAACCTCGAGCAAAACTAAGCAGCTTTTGTATTTAAAACTAAAAGGGAGGGGGTATATATGGGAAAAGAGGGGGTATATGAAGTAGTGGTGGGAGAGAAAGTTGTCACCACCATGTTTGGTCGCCATTGCATTAACGTATCATTATCTTTTGGGAAGAGAAAGAAGAAGAAGAAAACTTTGCGAGGTGCGGGAAAGTGATTCATAATGTACAAGTAGAAAATTGATGCTATGGGAAAAGAGAATGTTTTATACACCCGAAAAGAAAAAGAAGTAGAAGATGATAAAAAAATGGGCGAGGTGAGAGGGAAAAAAATTGTTTCCTTCTCTTCTTTCTGAAATTTTGGGCACCTTTTTTTCTCATCTTCTTCTTCTTCTTCTTTGCTTAAGCCTTCATTACGGAGTGAAGAGAAAAACAGGGGTGGGGGTGGAAAACGTCGTGGTAGTGGTGGATGATGATGATGATGATAATGTTAAAAAAAAAGAAGAAACGAGACTTGGTTTATAAATTATTGGTTAGCATATGAATTGTGGAGGAAGCGCAATCCCAAAGAAAATGTTGGCACGGCGAGGGAGAAGTTAGGGCGCTAACAGATGCAGATTAAAATTTGACAAACCACAGCGGTGCCACACAAACCCTCAACCTCTTCATCTTCACATGTTTTCACCTATCAAAAACGTTTCAACTGTTTTTTATTTCAGTTGAAACGTTTGACCTTTATTTCATTTTTGATTGCTGTTGAGAATTGTTCGTAGACTAGTTCGATTTCACACTCGGATATTTAAAATACACAAGGAGCAATGCGATCGTCGTTTTTATGTGCTCCCAAAGTTTTCGGTTGACTAATTATTTGATAACATAAGTTATTTTATATTTATGAGTTGTATTATACAGGGTGATTCAGAACAATACTTTCAGAGCTGATAGAAAGCATGTAAAGCAAACGTGTTATACATATTAGCATCACTTGTGAGTCTGTGACCTGTGAATTGAACGTATACTACCATCTATTGTATTTAATTGTTCATGAGCATATACTGTATAATCCAATTTAATAGATACTACCATCTAACTGTTCATGAGAATATACTGTATAATCCAATTTACCAAAAGTCGCATTAAGTGAGAACCGAATTAGCCTAATTACTCAACGATTGCATGAATCTAAATTCGCATAAATGGAAACAAAACTTGCGAAAATGCAAAATTGAATTATTACTCATAACGCGAAATTCGCATAAATCAAATGTAAAAAAAGGTTGCATAAATCGAATCGAAATAAAATGTATTCTTGAAAGGCATTTCAATGTACTTGTTTACTTTACTAATAAACTATAGTTCGGAAATCATTCCGTAACAAGATACAACTCAATTACGGAAACAAGGATGCCATATACTCTCAATGTGGATTCTATGGTGTTGGTTTCTTTCCAGGTATAATAATATTACATGTACATGTATCAATATGTCCGTAATTTCGATGTATCTCTTTACGGATTAATTTCCGAACTGTAGTTTATTAGTAAAAAATGTTTCATTACATTCTCTTTATCACCCTTAAAAGTTAGGAATAGTTGTTCTGAATCACCTTGTACATTTGTAAATAAACGTTGTACTTTTTTTACTTTTTATACTTTTTTTTCTGAATTAAATATAGTGTTTATATTTCATATCGGTACTTGTGAGTTATCCGGCCAAGACCCACCGATGGCGCTGCGCAGCTCGAAGGTGGAGTGTTCGAGCGATCACTGTTTGATACACTTTGATTATTGTGGTAAACGTGCACTTTGTGTTTTTGATGACGGGTTACTGGGTTAGATTAGTCTGTTTTGACTTGAGCGTTTGTCCCAGGCCTAACCTAACCCAGTAATCTGTCATCATAACCCAAAGTGCATGTTTTTCACAATAATCAAAGTGTACCAAATAGTGATCGATCGAACACTTCACATTCGAGCTGCAACGCCATCGGTGGCTCTTGACCGGATAACCCACAAGTACCACATATTTGTAATTTAGAAAATAGGCCTAATTCAGAAATATCGCCGAATTCATGCATGAAAAATGATTTACATAATAAATGGCGTAAAAAATTTAAATAAAATAATTAAATAAAACGCGTTTATTTATTTTATTTTTGATCGTACAACTCAAAACAAAAAACTAAAGCTAAGGGATAAGTTAAGTTCGACTTCTACCCTCAATTAAGTTACTGAAGGCTTATGACACCATAGTTCTTCAAGCAAAAGATGAACACATATCTATAAAAAAATAAACAGAAAATGCAATGCAAACAACAAAAATTAACAACAAAAGCAAAGAATAACACTTTCACAACTGAAGTTTACAAGGTTCCAGAGTTGTTTTAATTAGCAGTTTAATTAGTTGACCGTTGGGTATGGTCCATCTTAATCACTGTAAGAATGGATAAGTCAAAATATCATGACTAATCAAAATAACTGACAAATTCAAATACAGTATACATTTTCATAACCAATCCATCCTACAGAAATTATGATAGACCATACCCAAGAGTCAACTAATCAAGCTGCTAATTGAACCTGTTAATTAATACAACTCTGCAAAATTCCATAGATAGACCCATAGAGATTCCATAGAGATTGAGTGAAACTCTGGAATCCTGGCACCGTATAACCTGAATATCTAGTCGAAGATACCGGTTCCTTCAATAAATCTTTCATTAACATATTCCGAATTTCCAGAAAATTCAAAATCATCCAAATTCTAAAAAAATATCATACTTGTAATATGTGTAAATAAACAATATGGAGTAATGTTTTACAATCTGTTGGTGAGTTAAAATTGATAAATTAGCAAATTCTCCACTCTCACTATCACGACGCTTCAAAACGAGTAATTAAATCGAATTTTTTTTATGCGTGTTTTGATCAATAAAGTTATTCGGTTATCATTGGTTCAAAGTTTTTCAATTTTTCTATGTATTATTTGTTTTATACCAACGACAGTATTGTGGTTGGACATGAAGGCTACCTTAGTTTTCATACCTCGAAGCCAACATGGATAGTAGTTATTGTGTGTCTCGGACATTTTTGGTATATAAAATATAGTGATGGCCTAAAGGGGGATTCGACGGTTTTCTTTATATATATATTTTTCTTTTCGTACAATAACTGAGAAAGTATGTATGTATACATATCGGAGCATTAACAAGTCATAACGGAAGAAAAAGAGTAGTCTCCTTTGACCAAAGGGGGTTCATCACACAAGCAGACATAAAAATAATATGAAAAAAAAATCTATATATGTACACAGCATACGGTTTAAGGTTATCGAATGGTGGTGGGTGAGGGCAAAATATGTGTGTGTATACGTGTGTGGTCCAAAAGTCCACTGTAAGTTTTCAATTCAATTTCGCGCCAAGTTATTTGATTAGAAAGAACGGTCGGTGGTCAGCGAAGCGGACCCGGGCACATGCAAGTTTAATTCTTTAATAAATTTGATCGATTCTCCTCTACTTGCAACCCTGTCGTTCTCCTCCTCCATCCTTCCGTCTCATCTATATGGCAAAGGCAACGACGACGACGACGACGTGCTGTGGCGTCTGAATTTTAAATTATTATAGGGTCCGACGGTCCGGACCCCTTACATCCGACGACTGTGTCTGCTGCCGGACATCGATGGACATTTTCGCGTATAGTGTAGTACAAGCCGGAACTTCATTTATTATTATCCGGACACCGATTTCTCCGAAAGCGCTTTTAGATCCTCTTTGTAGAGGAAACTGGCGCGCGCGCTTCTTGGTCGTTTTCAATTGCACCCAACCACCACCACCACAGACTGACTATTCTCCTCCCCCCCAGCTTTAACTTTGAGAGTTGATGTGTTTGGTTTTTCTTTGTGTTGTCTTTACTTTGATTTTGACTAAAGTGGAAGTTGGTATCGCGATCAAACTTTATGGAAAAGTAGTATTTTGTGAGCTCGTAAAGTTGATGGATGTAAAAAATTGAACGATTGGTGGTCGATAAAGTTTACGTGTTGCGTCTTTTTGTCTTTCAGCATTATTTTGGTTTGACAAAGTGGTAGGGTGATCAAACTTTATGATTAATACATTTTGTGAGCTCATATTTGGCGAAAGTTTGGGAAAGTTGAAGGTTGTTATTTTTTATTTTATTTTAAAAAATTTTACTTCAGATTTACTTGTTTAAAGAATAAGCAAGTAAAAATGATCAATTACAAACCAGATGGGCAATGTGGTTAATGTACATCGATTAGAAACAATTATTGAATACCAAATAATGTATGCTTGCACAATTTGCATTTCAAGGGTATACAATTTTTAGTACAAGTTGAATTTGGACATTTCACTACATATTTTTTATTGTAGTCGGACGTGAGTTGAATTGTGTAATATTGAAAGTGATTAATAACGTATTCGGAAATATTTTTGCATGATATATTAAAACGATAATTTTTTCTAATGTTAATACCATCAACCATCTCAGTGTTTAGAAAGTGGAGTGGATGTTTCTTACATCTTAAACCCCGAGAACTCCAATGATTGATATTCGCGTCAAGTTGCGCTGGTTTCAAATTACACAAAACTCACTAAAAAGTTCTTGAACAACACGTGTAATTTTTACAATGACAATACTAGTTTATTGTTAAAAATTGACTATTAGCGTCGTTAGGAATGTATTTTTTGTGGTTTCAGATTTAATTGCCTACTTTTATTTACTTGGTATGTTGTCGGTTTTAATCTTTTATTGTTTTAACAGTTTCAAATCTTTAAGCTCATTTTTAACAACTTTATGTATGTCTTGGATATTTGTAATTTGGTACACAGGCAAGTTTTGTAGGACAGTTCAGTCTATCGAAATTTGATAAATCTCGAGTAATCAATTCAAGATCCTCCTTAGCACCATATACAATCTTGGCCTAATAATTGAAGGGCCACTTAACATTCATGTCAAACATGATCTAGAAATATATGGTGGTTATGCGTGGAAAATTTGTTTATATGCGTAAAATATATTAATAACGAGTTTCGATTTTTTGGAACTACAACTCATTTCTTCAGTCAATTTCTTTAGTTTGTTTATTTTCCAAAATTAACATGATAATTTAATTTATACATTATCATATCACCGCTACTTTTTAAAAGTTACAATTTTCACATTATTGACGTTTGTTTTAAAGTTTAGGTATTAATACCACGAAGAGTACATATTAACGATGAAGTATTAACGTACGTTTTAATATAATATACCTCAATTCGTCACCATATGAAAGCAGTGATTCGATTTCTTAAATTTATACCTTTTATTACTTTCATTAATAAAATTGTCTTCGTACGTTGCTGAAAGTTAGTATTCTAATGACAAGTGTGTGAGTGTAATAATAATGTGCAACCTTTCAATGTACT
Source organism: Cryptops parisi (assembly GCA_034695005.1). NCBI lineage: Eukaryota > Metazoa > Arthropoda > Chilopoda > Scolopendromorpha > Cryptopidae > Cryptops > Cryptops parisi. The sequence continues at coordinate 8,416 of JAQIWH010005698.1, read as the reverse complement.
GTAGATTAGTACAAAATTTCGATTAAAAATTACAATGATCGATTTCTCTAGTTCATGCATTATTAGCGTCATTACTGTTGTGAGACAAAATTCGACTTGAATAGTCACTGTTTGTAAAAGTTTACGTTTTTGTTAAAGTTTAGGTTTAGCTTGACAGCGAAGTAACAACTTAGATTACAATACACTGTACACATTTTTATACGCTTTATATTAGCTTCACTTGTGAGTTTGTGCGTGAGTGAACTAGGAATTGAATACTGACATTATACAGCCATTTACAGGCCCGGTGTCAGCAATCTACGGCACGCGTGCCACGTTTGGCACGCGGAGCGATTTACAATGGCGCGCTAAGTGAATTAAAATACAGTGAATTAAGGTGCCATCCTTGAAACTATCCAAAAAAGGCAAACATTTGATAAACGTTTGTTGTTTATAAAAATAAAAAACTTATTATGGCACGCTGAGTGATTTGCAACATTACTTTGGCACGCCACCACTAAAAGGTTGCCGATCCCTATACCAAAAACGCATAAATCGGAAACCGCATAAGTCCAATGTAAAAAAATGCATATATAAATAAATGAATCGAAAATTGCAAAATTAAATTACTCAAAACACATAAATCAAAGATTTAAATACTCAACGATCACATTAATTTTAAATTCGCAATTAATCAAAATTCGCATAAAGTGAAACGTACAGAAACCAAAAATGGAATAATTCAAAACAAGCATACAATTAAATACTATATCGACATTTCTCGGATTGCATAAGTTTTAATTCGTATAAATCGAATTTTGCAAACTCGAAACATGCAGAAATCAAAAATGGTTTTTTTTTGCATTATGTATATACATACAATATATCTGTATATGACACACAGTAGTCTATATAAAAAGCCTTTTTGGTGTATTGTACTTGATAAATTAAAACACCGGTTTTGTTTCTTAAATTTTGTATTTTACTACAACTAACTTACTGGCTTGCGCACTTGCAGAATAAACAAGTTTTTCTTTTCAGCAAAAGTTATGTTTTGTAAGTTAGAGTTCCACGGAATGGACCTATAAAAACAACTTTATAAAAACACCCATAGTAGATGATGATGATGATAATAATAATAATAATAAAAACGCATCAATATTTGTTATTCCTCACGAAATACATTTTACGAAACCTTGTTGAGGGATGTCTGAAGCAATTTTTTACTAATGCATGAGGTTGTGGGGACTTGATTATATATTTTCCATACACTACTCCCGACACGTGTGGGTTGGGTTATGGTTTTGTCGAATTGGATACAGTATATAGGGTGGGTTGGGTTTCCTCTACTTTTTCTTTTTTGTTTTTATCGAGTGATTTGGAGTGAGAGACGACTATACAAAGTCGTCCGTTTTATTTATTCATGTTTATTTTTTCTTTATTTGCTTCCCTATGGTAGTTTGCTATGGCCATTGTCCAGCTTTTCTGCATCGCACATAAAAATTGACGGCCCTAAAAACCGATTGCAATAGTCGCTCACTATCGATTATTTTTTTTTCTTCTCCTCTTTTTTTTACGAGGATACTATAAAGGCCAAAAGTAGTGGCAGTAGTATAGTTGTAGTAGCCCTGCATGAAAGCAAAAACACTGCCAGGGACCTCAAAATGGCAATGGATTATTTGTCCTCCGAGAACAATAAAACGCTCACGTGTGTGTGTTAAGTTGAAATATATTTGAACATCGAATTTGTGTTCAACGTTTCAATTCGCGTTCAGCAAGTCAATTTTTTTTAGAGATTGTATATTTTCTTGTTATCATACGCAATGTTTAATTATTGATGGAGCATTTTTATCCATTGGTTAGTTAATATTGTTTTCATAATTTTTGCAATCTATAGTGATGTGCGTGTTTGTAAGTTGGCATGTGTTTCTTTCACAACATTGTATCTCTAAAAGCTGTAAAATCCAGTTGTTTGAAATTTTCAACATGTAGGCCTACTTATGTACATGTATGTACATGTACTTTACATGTACTGTACATGTAAAAAAACACTAATTTTTACTGTGACTTTGTTAATAATAGCCTACAATTTTAAACATCTTTGAGGAATAGAACAATCTTCCCATTGAATTTTTTTGACCTATTTGTTTCTGTATTTGAATTTTGACAAACGTGTCGAACAATAAAACAATTAGTTTGATTTAATCAAGTCTCGATAGAAGACTATATTAACGACTATTGTATACTATATTAAAACAAGTCTCGCCATTATTAATTAAAAATTCTTCCTCAAAACATTTTTAAAAATCAAACCTATGACTATCGTAATACGCCATGGTTTAAACAATATAGTAATACATCATGGCCAAAATAAGAACACATATTGCGAAGCAACATGCATCTAAACACGAGTTCTAGATTTTATGTGATTACCATGACAACACGTTTCGTATTCAAGAGACAATTTGCAATCGTATTGGATTACTACTTCCACGATAGATTAAGAACCATATTGACAATGCCTGCTCACCCCATCCCCCCTCTCGGTGAGAAGCATTGTCGATATGGCCCGAAGCCTGGTTACATTTGGATCGTGTTAAACCATAGTGAACTAACTCACTTTTTACAGTTTCTGAGTTGATGCATGAAATAAGGCCACTAAGTGATGACCGAGACATAAACTAAAAATTATATTGCTGGATCAATTAGAGAGAGTTGCGTGGCACTATGCGGCATTTGAAATATCATGCAACCCTATAGACAAAAATCATCGTTTTCTCAAATTGAAGTTTTTTTGACCTAGTTCACTATGATTTTTATGTTTATGTTTTATGTTTTAATAAATACATTCCGAAGTGACAATACAACGCAATGGTTATATAAAATAACGATGAGAAATACAACAGTAAAATTATGAGTATTGATCTGAAAACAAAATATGAGTGAATAGAGATTTTCTAAACTGATTGCATCTTTAAGACTATCCATTTGGTCTATTGTATATTTTGACAGTGATATGGAAAGAAATAGATACAAGCTAACGGGCCGATTCGATCATACAATTCTCACGTGCGATCTAATACTGCAACTAGGCATGTTGCAGTTTATACGATCATGCGTAGGGGTGGTCAGGATCCAATGTCAAAGTATTGGATGGATCAATTATCCTATGCAAAAAGACGAATGACGCCTACAAATATACAGGGTATTTTAAAAAAAAACTGTACCAGTCAAAAAGCGATTGCTCATGAACGGCTGATTCTAGAGAAAAACTAAAACTACTACTGCACATGAAAAATCAATAACTTTCAAAGCGAAAAAATGTATTATAAAAAAGTTGAAAAATTATGATTTCACAATTATGATTTCATATGTACTATCATTTTGTATGTTTTTCCAGTTTTGTTCTTTCCACCTTGAAATGCTTTCGGAATCTGCATCAGAAGAGCCGGATAATATTCGTGTCACTTTAATTTAACCCTTTCCTGTTTAACACTTAATTTTTACTTTTGCACTGAATTGTTATGCACTGAACTTGTGAAATCAGTTTTACAGCTTTTCTAGAGGGTATATTTTTTTTTTTGCGCGACCAAAATACAGGAGCATAAATTTTGATATCATTAGAAAGCTATTTATCATTATTATTATTATTTATTATTAATTTATTAGACGTTCACAGAGAACGAACTTGGACTTATATAAGCACAAAGAAACACTAAGCTTTCATAAAGAATTGAGCTTGAAATTTTCGTCTAGCTTTAACTGTTTATGAGAAATCGTATTTTCGAACTTGGTGGCAGTTTTTTATTTTTTTTTTGGATCACCTTGTATACTATTGCCAAAGTTGATGCATACACAATGCTCGACGTGCCAGGCACAAACAACCTGTATAGTCATTGAAAGGTCAGAGTGTATTAAAAATAGTCTCGCATATACTGAGATTAGTCTTATCATTAATAATTGAACATTGGTAAAGTTTTTGTTTTAAAAATCCAAAAGTAGGTATTTCTATAAATGAAAATTTGGAAAAGTTGATTTCTTGTGTTTGGGGTCTGACACCGCGGAGGCAGGTTTTCTCGGGGTATTCTTGTTTGCTCGTGCATCATAAAATTTTATTCCATCACTTTTACTCTTTTACTTTTACTCATCATCGTTTTTCGATTCAATAAAGTTCATGTGACGGCTAAATGACATACTATAACGGAAGTCCGTGCAGTCCTTTAAACTCAAATACCTACCTACCTATGAAAAATGCTTTACAAACTTTTAAACGTTATCTGTTAGTTTTAAACTTTTTCGAAATCACTTTAAATCGGCTTCCCTTCGTGTCGAAGTGCTAAAATTTGGTACACAGATTAATTCCTCGAGACGTTTGATTTTATATTAAAATTTCATGGATCAGGATGTTTCCGTTCTGGGTTATGGAGAATCGTCAAAATCGTTAGCAGAAATGCAGAAATTTGACAGTCTATCAACTTAATGCTCATTGCAAAGTATAAATAACAGGTTGCATCCAAAATACGACGATTTTTTTATATACACTTTACTTGTTTAATATAATCTATGTACAGTATTACGTCGTCCGTTTATCGTGAAACTTTGAATTTATTCGTGCATGCATCATTTGAAAAACAAATCACGCTCATCAACTTTGAAAACTGCTGCATCGGACTTGAATAATTCACGACGATCATTGAATTACTTTTCACATTCTTTCCCCCATCACTTTTCCCCTTTCCCCCTCCCTCGGGTTACGTGCACTATACTTCTCCCCCCATCAAAATACAAACACACAACTCTCAGCACATGCATATAGTCTCTTCAACAAACACACCTACCTTCATAAAGGAGGGGGAAAACACACCGGAAGTTGATGATGGCCTTGTATTTTTTTTTCACTGTTGTTTGTTTTTATTATTATTTTACCCTCATCTTACTTTTTTTCTCACGTTTTTCCTGTCTTTTTCCGAAGAAAACGGTCGAATCTGAGGGAGGTAAAGTCACAGTGAATGGCGCATGCGCTAAAAATCGAAGGCGGTGGCTCGTGGCTTGGTTGGTGAAGCAGATTGGTGCCACGCGCCAGCAAATCGCTTACTTTGCAGCATACCCAGGTCTAACTGGAAGCCAACCTTTTTCTTAGATTGGGGTGTTTCTTTTTTCTTTGTTTTTGGTATCTTTTATCAAAGATTTGTTACATTAAAGGAGTTACTAGGTTTATTGTTGATTACACGATAGTATACAACATGAAACGTATAAACAAAAAATAAGAAAGTTCAACACCACATCGATGTTGTCAGCTGAATACAGATTTATACAACCTATTAACTTCACGTTGTTACACATGAACCTCTTTGAGCTCATTTTTTGGTAGGTTTAAAATGACCCACAGAGCTGAAATTTTCAACAAAAATATAACCCGTGAGTTATTTTATTCTATTAAAGTTTAACGGATCCATGTCGTGTCATTTCCAAGAAATTGACACGTAAATTGGGTTTTTTGTTATGGGTTTCTCATTTAGTAAAATGCTACATATTTTGTACTGTACAGTCAAATGTACAGATTTTTTTATAGCCAGATTACACCATTGTTGTAAATAAACACATAGGCGTATAGATATTTAGATATGTTACACACAATGTGTATGATCCAGGCATTGTATATAATGCCTGACAAAGTATGAAATGACATCTTGTTAGGTTAGTTTAAGTTAGGTTTGCTTAGTTTAAAACATTTTTTTTTATAAAAAACATTTAAGCCTAAATTTAAACCCAACATTAACTTTCTTAACATAACTATTTCAATGCTAAACATAGTTTATTCGAGTAACCACTAATTCATCCGAATAAACACGGAACATGAATCAACAAAAATATCGTTTGTTTCAAAAACTTTTGAAATGTGGTTAAACCACGCGTTAAAAGGATGTTCCAAATACGAAGTTTTTTCTATTTACTTGTATTTTAATATTATTTAATTTGAAAAAAAAATTAATATATTTGATGCACTATTGATATATTTGACGGCATGTTTTATAAAAATTTGGCACTTTGACGCAACTTTTGTATTTTGATGCAAAATTTTGTTGGTTTTTTTTTTCTATGCAACGTTCTCGTTTTGACACAAGTTTTACATATTTTATCTAACTCGAGTGTAGTTGACGGAAGTTTGGTATATTTGATGCGATTTTGTACATTTCATGCAATTTTAATATACCTGTCGCAACCTTTGTATTTTGATGTATATTTTATGGAATTTGAGAGATAATTTGACGCTACTTTTGTAACAGATCGCGACATGTTGGTGTGAAAAACATACTTTTTAGAGTCAACTTTTTCATACCTATATAACTTTAATTTTTGTTTATTTTATTTTTATATAATAATTTTCTTCATTTTTAATTTTCATATGTTTTTGTACAATATTTGGATCAGTACGTTAGTTCACCACTTGTGGTTTTGTGAGTCTCTAGCGTTGGCGGTTGCTTGTTGCGTTTGCTTTTTTGATGTTTTTACTTAACCTAAACTGCTATCTATGGGTGTAGATACCAGTTTAAGTTAGGTAAAATACAAACTACGGATTTTTCTTGTTATTTCACCGCCACTTTTGTTGTCCAAAAAATACTCACATAATAGAGGTTAATTAATATAAACTAGGTCCTAATTATTTTTTGTATTTTTTGCTCCAAACTTTTAATATTGTGATGAAACGTTTCACATTTTCGCACCATTTATACTTGTATATCATTTCTATTTTGGTATATTTGATGCAATTTTGATATATTTGATGTTATTTTAGTGTAGATTTTGCTACTTTTGCATTTGATAAAACTTTGTATATTTTCAAGAAATATTTTGGGAGCAACTAAATCATTTATCCCTACAGGATGAATGTGTGTATAAAAAAAGAGTTGTTTGTTCGTTATGGATTGCTATACTCTCTAGTAAATTGACTTGAAATTTTCTTTATCTACAGACCCCATTCCTAGTTAGGTTTCAAATTATTGATATTCCTAGAGTGTTTATTAGAAAGTCAACAAATCGGTCTTCTGTGACCTACCTCCCAAATTGATTCAATACATGAGACACTACATTAAGCACTAATATTTATTCCAGGACAACTCTACTATGCTAATTTCACTCATTCGATTTTAATTTTGTAATTAAATGTAGATGTAATTTCATTTAAATTTTGAGTATTTCGGATACACTTTTCATGTCATTTTAGTGTAGTTTTTGCAACTTTTGTAATTTGCTTTTAGAATTTCGCTGGAAGACACTCTTCGTATACTTTGACGCAACTTTTTGACTTTGAGCTTTTCGTGTTTAGCAAACATTCTTGAGATGTCTTTGAGAGAAAAAGGATACGTTTGGAAGGCTACTCCAGTTTCTCGGAAGGTCCAAAGTCTTCGAGCGAAATTTAGTGTAGGAAAGTTGATTTCTATAATTGATTACCTTCGTCTTCACATGAGAGAGAGGGAAAGGGGGAAAGACAGAAAGAGAGAGAAAGAGAGAGAGAGGAGAAAGCGAGACATTTCGCGTGGCACGTGTGCTTCTTCGTATGTACGTACGTATGTGTATATGTAAGTATAGCGAATCGGTGGGTCCAATTCGGCTTAATGGTACGACGAGCTGTCATTTTTCCCCGGGTGCGTCGTCTACGCCTTTTGACGTTCTTATTAGCATGCTAATGCCATTTTCACATTCAAAGAGCCGAACCATTAAACTTTAAACTGGCGTCTCTCTCGCTTCTCTCTCTCTGTCGTGCGCACGCGCACCAGGATCTCTCTTTGCCTGTATTATATACATATACTTTTGCCCCTTTCAACTTTTCTCCCGCTTTTTTATTTTTCCTTTTTCTCGTTCCAACGAGCGAAAAGAGACGACGACGACGACGACACCTCTTTTCCCTATCCTCCTCCCTTTTTCCTATTCCACCCTCCGTTCTCTTAGAAATGGCTTCAAGGTTTATACGACTGAGGTTTTCACAAGTGTGAACAGTTGACATGTGGAAAAAAAATTAAACAAAGCTGGACTTTTTATTTTTAAAAAGATATGCTCGATACTAGTCGGATATGTCATTTGTTGTTGTTAGGGTCCGAAATGTAGACATCATCACCAAGTACCGTAGTTATTGTTTGAAATGCTATAGTCGACTGTTGTGACGTTTTGTTTTTGTGTGTTTTTTTTATGCTGAATATTTTGGTGCTTAAAATTTGTCAATTTATGTGAAGTAGTGTATAATTTTTAAGTAAAAACAAGTAAATAAAAAAAAACCGTATTTTTGATAACTTCTTATACAACCTCGGAATTATTGAAACAAACACGTGGAAATATTTATTTTTTTATTTTTTATTTTATTTATAAAACGATTATTTGCAATCGAACATAACAAAAGGAAGACAAACAAAACAAACCAGTAAAACACATAAACAATTAA
>JAQIWH010005697.1:0-14149 GCA_034695005.1 Cryptops parisi | reverse complement strand
TTTCCGTTCTGCATTGGGGAGTTTGAAGCCATACTAGTTGACATTTGTAGTGAAATACACAAAACGTGGAGGTAGGAAATTGTATCTAAATTGTGCAAGTTTGATGTATTTTTTAATATATTGCTCATTGTATTTTTAAAACATTGCTCTAATCGCGTTGGTCAATTTTTGCGTGGAACGTTTTCCTGTAGTCATTGAATGGCGTTGTAATTTGAATAAAATAAATAAATAGTTTAATTAATAAATAATAATAAATACGTATATTGAAGAAGACACAAGTAAAATGTCCAGTGTTCACAAACTCCCATTTTACCCGTCAAACTTTTTTAATCAAATCCCATCGATTCCAACTTTTTCTGACGTCATGCACACGTCTGGGTGGTTTTTGTGCTTAGGTCAAACAACGTAATACAACAAAAGCACTGAAATGTGCCCGGATGTGTGAATGACGTTAGAAAAGCAGTTGGAATCGATGGAATTTGATTGAAAGAGTTTGACGTGTAAAATGGGCTTTAGAATGTAAAATACCTAGTGAAATGTCTTGACAGCCTATACTTCCGAACCATTCACCTTATTTTGCTAAATTGGTATTAACTTTAGAGACATCTTGTAAGGAAATACTTGGTTTCGTATATGGAATTTCGCTCATATGCGATGAAATAGATGGTTACGCGTATACGAGGGTAGTTCGGGTGAGCACAAGTTACCGAATGCTCAAGTTTTGCCAATTGAAAATTTCGATGCATACGTGATTTTTAATTTCTGCAGCTAGGTTGGTGCGGAACTTCATTTCTCGCATAAATCGAAGGAACTCTTGTATGTCTCATGTCATTTGTTCTATGCCAAAATCTTGTCATTTGTTTCATGATGATAATATATTGATAGTCTACAAAGGATCATCATTTTTTTCAAAATTGTCTATCAAAATTCACACCACTGCTGTATATCTATACAGGGTGTCCGAAATTGTTTTCAACTTTGATTCATTTAGTATTAAAGTTGTAATAATTCTCAAGACATCCTGTACATACAGTATAACTTTTTTATACTTTGAAAAATAGCTATAATAATCGACACGATGATCTTTGAGCTTTCAACCTCTCTGAATGAAGATTTTAAAAGGTAATAAAAATCAAGGGGGAAAAACATCAAGACCGCAACAACTTCCATGTTTAAGTATGGTTTTGCCCAAACTAAAATCGGAGAGTCTGTTCATCCCATTTGTCAGTTTGCGTGCATGTTTGTATGTGCGTGCGTTTGTGTGGTGAAAAAGATTAACGCGCGCAATTACAAACCTCAGCATACCACGAGGTAAGATTTAGTGCACGACTCAGCCTGACCTTAGCAAGATGGTCGTAAGTTTGCGTTTAGTTGGCGTAAAGAGAAGAGACCGATATGCAGCACGAGGCGGTTTTTGTCTCGGTTGCCACTTGATACTCGTCGAGGCTTAAAAGGGAAGCATCTGTTAGAAGTGGCATTTATTAGGTCCTTCATTATTCGCGCCAGGATTTACGAGGTTTCCATATTTAATCCCGGGTCTCCTCCGAAAGTAAGGCAAGTGGCGGGAGAGCTTTAGATTGATGCCACCTTCTTGCAGTGGCAATTGGCTTCGATGCAATGGGCCAACCCGTAATCGTCGGTTGATCCTCAACAGGCAGTCGTGATTTATCGGACCTCATCATCTCGGAAATTTTCCAGCCCACTAAATTATGCAAGCACGAAATTGACAATGTTTTAATTTCGAAACCTGTCCTCATGAATAATTCGTCGCCGTCGCCCACATTAGTCGAGAATAGGAGATGCCATGGGATTAACGTCCCGTAGTTCCTCTAATCCGGGTCAATGCAGTTGTCTAATTCTGCATGCCGAGGAGTGAAACAAGGGTCAACGTGTTGGCAGTCCATTCCCCAAAAGTTCCCTCGTGTCCGAATGCACTTTTCGAATACGCTTTGTTTGCTGATGTAACGCTGCACTTCAAATACTGATAAGCCTTTTTGTTTCTTCTGTCAGAGGAACACTGTCAGTTTGAAACTAGGTTGGTTGATAAAGTTCGATTGGTTGATAAAGTTTATTTTATTTTATTCAGCACGATCCTCAAGGAACAAATACGAACCGTAGATATGCAATATTGGTGAATATTGTATCAAAAAATGTTTACATTTGAAAATAGTTAATTTAAGCAATAATTTGGTTGAATTTCTGCTACCACCGTGTTCTAGTTTAAATAAATAACAGTTTTATAACATACATCATAGAATATTGTATTCAAAGATTATAAATTTGACATTATTTCGCATTTACAGTGTTGCATTAATTACCAACCAAGATCATCGTTCATTATGTTTATACAAATTTCAGTTGAAAATTTTATAGTTACTGGTCGCATATCATGTTGCGTCCTTTACAACTTAGTTCGATAAATTACTATACAATTATACATTAACCATGTGAATTGTAATATTCTGTTCTGTTATGGTTACTTATTTGGTTTTTCTTGCAATCCAATTGTTCATTGCTATTGTTTTGTACATGAATTTATTTTTTGTTGTACCACTTGACTTTTGTGATGTATCTAGTTTGCACTATTGGTCGATTTTGAATTTTAAATTAAAAAATTACACAAAACAAAAACTTTTTTTTTTTTTGACAATTGCAATCGTATGCCGTTGTGACTGTAAAAAATCCCATCTGGGATGAAAAAATCCCATGCCATACGTGTACTCTTCTAGTCTCAAAGTTCTAAAGTCGTTTGATGATCAATTTTTAATTATGTAAATTTTGTTTTTCAAGCATTTAATCAGCTTGTGTTACACAATGGTATGTATTCATTCTGATTCCGTACGATCGTGTTACTAATAAGTAGAATAAAATAAAACAATAAATATAGAAAATTACATCAACTGTGCTATATTATGGTAATGATGTAGTGCACCGCTAAGTACTGCACCGTGCTGCTTAGAATTACGTTTTGGTTAAGGATATTACAACACATCAAAATCAAAGTTTCTCCAACACTATGCCTTAAAAAGCTGTAGCGATGCGCTGGGTTATGTTGAAAAGCCTTCAAAAGCTGTAGCAAAGCGCTGTGTCGTGATGGGAAGTCTAAAAACGTTGTAGCAATGCACTGTGTTATGCTGAAAGCCTAACAAAGTTGTAGCAATGCACTGTGTTATACAGGAAAGTGCTTGAAATTTGTGGCTATTTGCCGTGTTATGCAGGATTCAAACGTTTTCTGTGCTACTTACGGAATAGTTAATAGCGATTGAAACCTAGATTGTTACTAGGCCAATTAATTTTTCTCCAAAACAAGAGTGACGTTAAAATTTTAGCCCCAAATAAATAAGCTCTTACTATTACTGTAAAAATATTTTCTCATAACTTCATTGGCGCCGGAAACAAGTTTATGTTTCATTCAATTATGCAAATTTTTCATCACGGTGCGCCACTTTAGGGACACATAGTCCATGTATTTTTTATAATAATTCATTTTGAAAATTCTTGTATGAATTCAAGTCCACGGCCAATTAGACGAAAAGTAAATAAAGAGGTTTTTAATTTTATTAGAGGGGACACTTCCAGCCAGTTGGTCATCAACAGCATCGCATTCCCGGAGTACTGCAAAATAGCTCTTCGGGGACTTGTAGCCCTCGCTCGGAGGCATTTCTGATTGGCTGCTCTATCTCTGAAGTGCTTTTCCTGCTACGAACTGAGGTCACGGGAAAAACCGATGCCAATGCTTTCGGTGGGGGTCGTATAAAGGTTTTCATTTTCCAACACCGATTCGTTTTTGAGATTTTCTCACAAGGGTTTAGCTAGGGTTTCTTTTCTTTATTATATTCCTTATGTTGTTTCTTAAGGTTAGGTGGAATGGCGTAAACATGGTTTTGTGTTATCGTGGTTTATTTTTATATTTTGTGATACGATATTTTCGTAAGTTTTGAGTATTTTGGATGTGGTATTTGATGTTGTAAGTGTGTTATACATAAAACGGGTCAATACTTGGTGATATGAACATTTAAACTGTTGAATTCATATTACCGTAATATTTTTATTTTATTTTAAAATGCTTATTTTCATTCAAAATGAAATTAATTTATTGTAGAATATTTTGAAGTTTTCATATGTGGACATGTTTCGATAATATAAGTAATAAATATTTATTACTTTAAACTATTAGAATTAAACTAGAATTATCATTGTAAAAAGTTTTATATTTATATAGCGGATGGAATTGCTCATTTATTAGAATCATGAGATGCTTGAGGTTATGATATTTAATATATTTTGTAATGGTGAGAATTTTAAGTTTTTTTTTAATTTTGAGCTGATAGGTACGTATCTAGAAAAACCAAAAATAACCTGAATAATAATATTTATGAAATGGTTTCATTTTCTATATGAAGAATATTTAATATTTATTATCAATTTTGGTAAAATACTGTACTTTATCAAATATCGTCATTTCTTTGTGTATGAAGAACGATTCATATTGTTTCTTTTTTTTGAAGCCACTTTCGTAATGGAAGTGACTTTTGAAAGACACCACAAAAAATTTAGATTTCCAGATTTTTTGTTATCCTTATTTTTTGTCAATCAACTTTACTGTATAGTTTTTTTTTTATAATTTATTTTTTTATAATGGCAAGTCATTTGAACGTGACGTCAAAATGGCACCTACTTTTCCACCCTCAAAGATTTTCTTCGTTGTCGTACTTCTCTTCTTCCCTGATGGTTGCCGCTGTTTGCTGATTACAATTAGTTGCCGGTAAATTTTGCTACTTGGCGACTGAATAACATTACAAATTAATGGCTGTTTCGTGTACAATGGGCCGAGCATTTTTCGTCGGTTTCGCGCTCGCCGCGCTGTAAAAGCATTTTCAAGTAGTTTGTCAATTAGGGTCGCTGCTCACGGAAATTGGGTTAAGTCGGTTGCTCGTGAAGCACCAACCAATAGGACGAGAAGGAAAGAGGGGTAGAACAACTATATAGGCACATGCGCCCAACCTCTTTTGCTTTTATACCCCTTCCCCCTTTCTCGTTTCTCCCAACTTTCCTTTTCCCTGTCTCTTTCCATTTTTCCATCTTTCTTTTTTTTTCCCACCCTCCTTTTTTCACTCTTCTTGTCTCTCATTGGTGCAAAACCTTGATGAAGGTGGGGGAAGGGGAAAAGGATTATCATTCGCTCGTAAAGAGGGTTGAATGATGGGAAGGAAGGACGAAATACTGACGTTGTACCACTTTTCTTTTTGTATATACCTTGAAGCGAAAATTCATTACTTCCTTCTATCCCAGGTGGTTAAAATTGCACGAAAACCGTCTATAGAGGGAGGACGTTATGCTTAATGAAGGAGGGGGGTTGGTTTTTTTTTGGTAAGGGGAGGGAGAAGGGAGAGAAAGTCTTTGTTTGTGTTTTCTCTTGTTATATCATTCGTTATAATAGCTCTGAGGTTCTCAATGAATGTGAGAAGGGGAAAAAAGTGACGAAAACGTGACGAATTGGACTTAATTACTAGTTTATCTTGCAACCCTTTTTCTTGCGTCAGCAAATTAATTGCTGCAGTCGTGCATTTCTCCGCAAAATCTTGAGAAAACGTCGGGTTTTATTTGTTTTTATCGCTCCGTAATTTAGAGCCACCCACCCCTAATCTTCACAAAATATGTTGCATTTGTTGTTTGAAAATTGCATCCATCTTGATTGCACATTCTATACGGTATGTAAGTGAATTGTCTAACTTTTAACAATGAGAAAATTGCATGAATTTGTTTATTTTAATCTTAAAAATATGTCACAGTTGACATCGTATAAAACTTAACAAAGATTCGACGAAGTAAAGTGAACTTATCATTATAACCTGTTAAATCATTTTCACTCAAAGGTTAAGAAATTCAAACTTCCCGCAAAAACTATAAGTAACGTCATAGGTTAGCAGTTTGCTGCATTTTTACGTCATTGACATCTCTGCCGTGCAGTGAAGCAAATTTAACGTCACTATAAAACCCATTTTACACGTCAAAATTTTCAATCAAATTCCATTTTTAACAACTATTTCTTACGTCATACACACATCCGATCGCGTTTCAGTGTTTTTTTGTTGTGTTTTGTCGATTGACCAAAAGCACGAAAATAAATCAGGACGTGTGTATTCACGATTCCAACTGAAAAACAGTTGGAATCGATGAAATTTGAAGATTTGACGTGTAAAATGGACTTTACAAAGTAGGAACATTGCAAATGATAATTTGTAAATTATGTGTCAACCTGAACTCAGAACCATTGAAGTACAGTAACAACTTTTACCATTATGTACTTCTTGCTGTTCTCAATGAATTGCCTATTATTAGTTATAGTAAATAAAAAGTTTGTCCCAATCTGTTAATTCCATTAGATCTTTAAGGGATTTGTTTATGGAGTCCGATGTTCCTGAATTCATTTGGTATTTAATTTCCACTAAAATAACAACATACTGCACACTATAGTTATTTCTACTGTGTAGCAGTCTCGACTGTTTTTTTTTGCTGGGTGTCTTCAACTATTGCTTTCTTCATTCAATTAGTAGATTGGTTGTTGTGGTAACAAGTCCTTCTCTTCAATGTACCGAGTTTTTTTTTTGCCCATTGTTTTTATAGATTTTCGTAGAGGTGATTCAGATACCGCATCAATGATATGAAATTACTAGAATTGAAGTGATTTCCGTTTTTTTCTCCATTTTAGAAATCCTAGATGTTTCTTTCTTATTCACTATTGCAGATAAAGCATTATAATCAATACTACATAATAGAATTAATATATTTAACAGTATATTGTTATTCGATCTATAGCTTGTTTTACATTATTTTTTATTTGTTTGTTTTATTTTTATTTACTCGGTCAAAGTGACCATTCGATTCTATGATGTATAATGACACATCATACCATTGACAAAGAACATCAAACAGTGTTCATGATTATATAAAAGAAAACCGAAAATATTTTCAAATCTACACTAAACATTACTATTTGCGACGTGTGTGTGTAAATTACTGTATAAAGTACAGTGGAATACGGTTATTATGATCACTTTGAGACAAGTGAATTTTGATAATAATAGCCGGCTGATAACATTAAACAATGGAAATAAAACAGTGTTTTGAGACTGACTGATAATGATAATAATAACCGACTGGTAACATTATTTATAATTATAATAACCGGATTCCACTGTATATTGTTTACAAATCGTGCACATATATGTATGTATCCTGTGCTCAGTTCGTATAGGTTGGTTATACATCACATTGAACTAAAAGCTGTTGACTGTAGTTTAATTAATCGCATAATGTCAATTACCCCATTGTTTATTTTAAATAGTCTGAACGATCTAATCTATAGGAGTGCCATGCAAAAAAAAATAATTTAAGAAGCAAAAAATTAAACCAGCTGCCGTCATCGAGAAGCAATATCAACTAGCAATCGTTTTGACTCGGTGTGCGTGCGACAGTCTAAGAAGCGAGGGTGTGTGTGTGTGTGGAAGTGGGGGATGATGATGAAAATAGAGGGGAGTGCTATTGTAGACTTTGTCGAAGCTCTTCGTCTCGCTACAAGTTTTATCCCGGGGCCTTATTGAAAACCCTGTCGGATTAGCAAGTCAGGCGGTGAGTCTGCCAAGCATAAGCTCCGCCCACTTGTGCTCGGATGGTGTCGCTGGTGCTGTTGCTCTTTAGGTGCGCATGCGCGACGCCGACGACAACGACATGAGAGACGTTGCCTCGCGCCGGTTTCATTAATCTCCAGAGGGGATCACAAGCGGAGAAAATTAGAATTGAAGCTCAGGGTTGTTGAGTTTTGGTGGGGGAGACAGCACAAGTAAAGAAAAGAGAAATGAGGGGGAGTGTTGTAGAAAGTTACTTCTGTCGAAACAAAAATAAAGTGGGGTTGGAAAAAAAAGGCAAACGCGAAGTTCATGAAAAGAGGTTTTTATTTTATTTTTATTTTATTTTTTTTCATTTCAGTCTTTCTTTGATGATGCGAAACGGTGTATTATTTTTTATTTTCAGTGAAGACATACGAAACGGGTTTGATGCTGTTTTTTACTTAAACTTGAAACATCTCCTTGACTACGTAACTAAAAACATCATTAACATCAAGAAAACAATCATTAGGCTCTGATGTTTGGTTTCTGTTTGTTATGTAAGATTCGATTGGATTTCTACAGCAAATGCTTAGAATTATTCGCTCTAAAAATGAAATTGGTACTTTTCGGTTTTAAGATACGCCGCTTGTGGTTCTAGTGACCATATGTGATAATGGTGTGATCGATCATTGCGTGTTTATGATGTCAGGCCACTAGATTCTGGTAGTTATGGTTAGTCCGTTTCAACTTTGTTCCGTTTCAACTTCAGCGTTTGCCCAACCTTCGGCTGGGAACGTTTCGAACCTAGTGGTTTGTCTATAATAATTTGATAAAGCTCTTGCCAAGCATATTTATTGTACATAATCTTCATAACACTGTTTTATAGATTGTGTTAATTATAAAGAATAATAATAATGCGAAATAATACACCATGGGTCTTTTAACATAAAGACACAACGATCGATCACACATGCCAGCGTTTGTCACCACGAGCGCCACTAGTGGCTTTTCGATAAGCGGAAAAGTATCATCAAATCTTGTGGTATTCAGTTTGTGAACGGTTCACACCATTGACATCAAGATATCAACCCCCGTGGTTGGTATGGTAACCACGGGGTGTCTAGATTTCTTACAGCTTATGTTTATGCAGTTTGTTCATTGTTGTAATTTAAATTTGTCAAATCAAAATAGCAACACGGAACGTTAGTCACGTCAGCGTTACTCGCGTCAGCGTTTCACGCGTTAGCGTTCCTCCAAGACTATTATTATTAAGATGCCCGAAGTTCTTAAATTATTCAGTTCACAATTGAATTTCCTTTTCTTTTAGTTGGTCCGAAAAATATCTTTGTGTGTATTGTAGTATAGGATTTTGATGCCACTGAAGGTTCAAGATTTAAAGAAAGACGTCACAAAAAATGTTGAAGAAAAACATTGATTTCGAATTTGAGAATTTTGTTATCGTGTATGCTCACTCAATCTTCATTTCATACAATTTTCTGTCGTATTCACTTTTCATTTTGATTGAATTTTATCATAACTTATTTACATTAAGTAGATAAAGTTGTTGTTTTTTTTTTCCATGACGTAGTTATATTTGGGTGAGTTCTAAAAACTCTTTTATTTTTTTGTGCTTTTGTAGTGTTATAGAGACAGCAAGATTGACAAATTCGTATTTGTCAAATTCGTAATTGACAAATTCGTATTTGCACTCTAGAAAGAACTTTCTTGATATCAATTCGCTGCTTTTGTCTTACTTGATAATGGACGGCGGGTAATGGGAATTTTCTGTAATTTTCCGAAACCTATCATTGTTTTTATAGCCAAGTGTTATGGAGACAGTGAGAGAGCAGCAATAGCAATTTAATCGTCTGCTACCTTTTCCTATTCTCTGGGGACCTTGACCATTATTTGCTGAGTCGATTGCTCTAGCTTTCCATCATTCAAATTGATCAACACAATAACCTAGACAGCTTCCGCCCACTTTTTTGTTTATTTGTTCTTTCTTTGGGATTATTATATTTTCACTGTTGTATCACTCATTTTATTACTCGGAGTCTGGATCTTTCGATTGATCTATTACACTTTCCTCGTTTGTTTGAGTGTACTTGACGAAGAAGAAAAATAATTCATTATGATTGAGAAAGATTGTCATGTTGTTGTTTTGAATACATTCTTATGCGATTTTTCACTTTTTTTTTATCCATTGTAACGGAAATACAGGGTGTTCAATAATTTTTGCCGAACAGAATCGGTATTTTTATCAAATTACAGTGGACTCCGGTTATTGTGATCACTTTGGGACAAGTGCTCTTTTGATAACAATAACCGGTTGTTGACAATAAACAATGGATATGAAACATTAGACAGTGTTTTGGTAATTGATAATGATAACAATATCCGATTAATAACACTATCTGTGATTAAAATAACCGGATTTCACTGTAATATGTTCACTGGTTTAAAGGTGCAAAGGTTGTGGAAATGATTATTTATAAATGGATGCTAATAATGTTGCTATTCAGCAAATTCATCATTCATGCGAGTTTTTCATATGCGAGTTTTTTAATATACGACTAGCAAAAAATATCGATATATGGGAGAAAATTTTGCTATTATGCGAGTTTGTGCTTAAATTTTGCTACTTTATGGGAATTTAAACATATACAATTTTCGATTTATGCAGATTTTCAAAGATTTCAAACGTCGTATAACTCGTGGACCTTCTTTGTACGGTTTCATATAATAATTTGTTTGCGAACACATACTTGGTGTATGGAAACACGGTTACGTGAATCGGTGTATGGAACAGTTTGTATAAGCCAAAGCAGAGTTCAGATTTCTACATATACAGTGGTTTTAAACTTTTTCTCAAAACTAACTACAGGTAATGGTTTTTATCGACGTGATTTTTATTAAAAAATGAATAAATTTTGGTCAAGAGTAATCTCTCCACGTTCTACATTTCGTTTCTAATAATAAACAGCGATCGTGTCGTCGTTCTCGCGGAATTATTATTTTATCAGTGGAATTAATGGTGGTTGTAATGTACGACTACGTAGAAGATTAACACCCAGTGTTATTAATGTGCTAATATATGTCTTCGTAAGTTAATATAAGCGGTTGGTATGTCATTTGAGTTTAATTGTGTAATCGATGATTTCAATGATCGAATCAGTCATCAGCTAACCAGCATGAGTATTAGATTGATATTGATTTCCCTTTTGCCGAATAATAAAGAATAACAGAAAACATCTACTCGTACCCCTGTTTATTATTATTTTTACCTGTTTTTTTATTATTAACCTGCTTAAAAAAGCAACGATATTTTGTTTTCTGAAAAAAAAGTAAAGTAGAAGTATATTGTTGCTTGCAGGAAACAACCTTTCCCACTACGAATATATCAAGTATTTGACACGTAAGTAGTAGTTTTATAAAATAGGCAATTCGAATATTGCTGGGTTCGACACGACTGATGACTGATTGAAAATAATTTAATTTTAATTTTTCCGCTCTAATAAAAACAAATTAGTTGGACTTTTTTTAAAATTCCCGCTTTAATGAAAGTGGGTTTTTTGAATTTCCCGCCCCAAAACTTTTATAAAACAAAAAACACTCAAAAAACAAAAACAACAGAAATTGCTTAAACGAAAAATCATGTTACAAACTTCAGAAGCGCATTTCAGTATAAAATATGTTTTTAATGTTTTATTATTTTTTGTGTGTTAGTGTATAGTAATGAATTTTGAATGAAAGAGTATTTTTTTTTTGCTTTGATATTGTTATGAGACAAAAGAGATCTTGTAACACGGAGTGCACTTCATGAACGAGTAAACGTTTAGCTTTTAAGTTTTGCACATCATTCTGTTGTTGTTTTATATATAACTATCTATATAAATATTTTTACTCGAAGCGCTATAAAAGCCGAAGAAAAGTGTGTTGAAGCGGAAGCGACGACGTCGACGATGGTGTTTGCTGTGACTTGCTTTTGATCACCAGCGTCCAATGAGCAATGACGATGATGGTCTTTTGTCGTCACAAAACGCTGTCGCGAAAAAGTAAAAGAAAAGTGGCTATTGTCTAAAGCATTTCACGCACTTAAGGCGTGAATAAAGAACAAGTCGAGTCGTGTGCGCGTGCCAATGAACCGAAAGGTTTCCGTCTTCATTAAAATTGTCGACTTGAAAAGCCAGGGAGTGACAAGGCACACCAAAACGATGCACTCCTTTTATATATGTGTACAGTTTATACGCATACTAGACCTTTGGATGGTCTACTGTTTTGTTTCTAACGAGGGAGTGTTATGTAGACAGTTTTGTGAAATTTTCTATGTATTTTTTTTTTTGGTTTATTAGGTAGCTGTTTTGTTGTCGAAAAGTTCAAAAAGTGCTTTTGTAAAACTCTTTGGTTGAGTTAACCGTTGTGACGTTTTTTTAGTGGAAAAAAATCGTCATTGTCGCGTGAAGTTAAGAACAACGATTTTAAACGGTGTGACAACACATTTCTTATGTTGAACTATATAAGAAAATATTTTTTTCCATAACTGCAACCACAGTTGATGAACTAATTAGAAGCTTTTCTATAGTGTGATATGTCATACTTGAAACACTGGGCTTTTCTGCAACATAGAGGTGTTATTGTTGTAACTTTCAGTACCTAGTTGAGTAAAATATTCGCATGTTTAATATTAGTATATTGCGGAATAAATAGTATCAAACTAGTGTATAATAATATTAAACGTATATAATAATATAAAACTAGTGTATAATAATAATAATACATTAATACAATAATAATATTGCATTATTTATTTTGAAGTAATAGTATGGGTTATTCCACATCGTTACACATTAGTTGTTACGAATGTGTATTGATGTGGAATAACCTGTAGATTTTCAATATACAGTATAATAAACTATTTCTGAACTTTCCTATCATACCACAAAACGAAAGCATATAATGTTTTCCAATGATCAGTTTTATCTATATATTAAAATATGTTCGAAATTGTTAATGTGACCGTACTAAAACCGACTGTAATGTCAGTCTTCTGAAATGGTAATGTTTATGTATTTTGACAATTTTGGACTTCTCTGCAGCTCAGACATGCTAACGTGGTAGCCTGATTGATTAAAATCACATATAATATACAATATAAATATTAATGTAAGGTGAAATAAAAGAAAATACTTAGATAAAAAATATTATTGAATCATATAAAATTTAGTCCGATAATGAAATGGCTAATAATAAAAACATATAATCTATGAGACATTATTTCTTATTGGGGGAAAATTGCAAGTTCAACCTCCACAAAGCAGTTACATTTTATGTAACGTTGTACTTTAATTTTTATACATCGTTTACAATGAATAAATTTATCAAACTTCATTGAGGAACTTAAATATAACTTTTATTTTAGTCTCTAAGCAACATTGTAAATTGGGGGTAAAACTAGTGAATTACTGTGAAATTACAATTTCGAGTGTTGAAACTTAACTGATCGTGGATTTCACCTTTATCAACAATTTTTTCACACTACATTGTTGATACCACCGAATGGGTGACAACAAATTTTAAATGATCAGTTTTATCTACACGTGTACATATTAAAATTAAATGTATTTGAATATATGATTTTATATGTGGGAAATAATAGGAATAGTGGAACTACAAGCTTATTGTAACACGATACGATGCGTTTAACTTTATTGTGTATTGCCTCGTTCCAACACAAACGACTACGAGACCAACTCATTTGTCGACCATTCTTCGATCGATGGCATGATCAATTGCATCGTCGTGTTGCATGTCTGCCTGCAAGAAGCCAAGAAGTTTCTACTCACTCTGTTTTTCTTTTTCTTGTTGCATGCCTCACAATGTGGCATGGCAGTTGTAATCGATGAGTGAAGGATTTCCGGCCATCGTCCAAGAAAAGCACGGCACCTTATTGGACTTGTATCATCATTATTTCTTGCTTTCCTGTCGAGTTTACTTCTTTTTTTGTTGTTATTTTGTTATGTTTTTTTTTCTTTCATTCTTTCTATTGGTTTGTGTTGCAAAAATGATCGATCGGTATACACGGAAAAGCTAAAAGGTATCGCAATAAGTCAGTGAAAGAAAATGTGGAACTTGAAGAAGCATCCACGTTCTTTAAATATTGCTTTGTTTTGTATTATTTTAGAAAGCCTTGTTATGTTTGCTTTTTGTTTGGTTTCATTTTGGTTCTCAACATTGACTACTAATGGTCGATTAATTCAAAGATAACAGCTGATTTTCAATGTTTTTTCATACAGTAGATTTTTGTATAGTAAAATTAATGCAGATTTGTTTTTGTAAATTCGTATTGAAAATGCATGTGTGTTTTTAGTTACCTTTATTTTTGATTTATAGGTCGCGTTTGTATAATTTTTGAAAGAGATTATGAAAAACGTATTCGCATTGCAGTCAGGCTTGTCAATGAATGAACTAATTACATTGATTTGCTTTATATTATCACTGCATATATTTATAATGAAACTATATGAATATTTAACTACAAT
>JAQIWH010005696.1:0-14150 GCA_034695005.1 Cryptops parisi | reverse complement strand
TCACGGCCGGCGATCACATGACTACATTGACCAATCCGAGAGCACGCCGTGAACGGAGTAAAATACACGGTGCCGTGCACGTAGCCACTACCTTTCTAAAATGCTCCAGTCCAGAGAGAACCATGGTGACCAAGTGTCGAAAACTGTTTTTTTTTCACCTACAACTTTTGCCGAGACTGTCGAAGCGATGACACGAGTAAGAATGCTCCTACTATGTACTGTAGTTATTAAGCAAAACACGCTTTCCTCTTAAATAATTCGAAATGATTCTCAAAAGTTTCAAAAACACGATGAGTTACGACGCGGTGTTTATTTTTTTTTCAATAGGGAGGGGATGGATGGAGTCGGAGTGGTACATCCATTAAAATTAAAACTCAACTCGCGTGCGCTTCCATTAGAATGGCGAAAACAACATTCCTGGGAAAGAATCCGAAAGGAAAAACGCATCGGCAGCTGCAGTTTCTACTTGTCGTTTTTGATTTTTATTTTTGCTATTTTTCTTTAGGCGCAACACCGACGTCCATCATTGGTTCGGAGAAATCACGTGATGAGTGCGCCGATCAATAGCACCAACGATGGCTACCCGAGAGGACGAAGAGGAGGAACCGTTGGACGACAACAAAACAATCCATCGACAGAGAAACGCAAGAGGAAACGACACTACCACTACTACTCGTTCACGGAACAACAGCCAGCGTTGATGAGATTTCTTCTTCCTGATGGGACGAAGGATTAAATGTCGATCGATATTGACAACACACACTCTACTTGCTAGTACATACGGACCAATCGAGATGACGGACGGGAACGTGTCCCGGGGTCGTTGCCTCCGTTAGACTAGCTATTTTAGCTAGCTACAGTGGCCATAGCGTAGCGTAGAGTAGAGTAGAGTGGAACGGCCATCTTCGAGAGATCTTCCGTATTGTAAACGCCACGTTGGATACAATTTGTAACAAATTCTTTGAACAGTTTCTTTCTTTCTTGGTTGCAATCAACTTTGGATTGTTTTATTTTTAATAACTTAACACAGTTATTCGCCAATTCGGTTGAGTCAAACTGGTTGAGTGAACCGAACGTCCTTTCCTTTGATTATTAAAGTTTGTCCGGTGCGCGCAGAATTCCTCAACAACCCCATTGCGTCGCCCCTTTTGTTCCAATTCGAATAAGAACAAAACTCGTGATTTGAGAAATAATGGCATCCCTTGTTTCCATCCCACTTTGTCGGATTCCCACGTCGAAGCACTGGGTGGAGTCGGTGAACGCACAACACCCTCTTCTATCGTAACTCATCACGAGACGATCAGCGTGACACGTCCAAACAAAGAAAACAGCAGACATTAAACATTCACGCGAAACAATTTGTGTATTCTTCTCGGCACTCTCCTTTCGTGCCCAGATCTGTCTCTTTTGTTTCATCTCCAAAGAGAGAAACCGTGAAACTTTCGACTAGTTCACCAAAGTCGAGGATAATGATGATGAGCTTTTCACTTATGGTATAACCATCCGTTTCAGAAATTGACTTTAATTGATAAACTGAGCGTAGAAAACGAAGATTCCCACCTTTGGCCCCGTTGCAATGGGGCGTCATTTTTTCCCCTTGGCAATGACGCAGTTGGCGCCATCGTCGATAGATGTCAGCAAGACTCCGTCGAAAGACGAAAGAGTGTGGAAAAGGCGTTCCACTCAGACCAACAAACAAAACAACAAGAAATGATAATTCAAAATTAATCATATCACGAAAAAGAAGAAGAATACACGGAAAGGCCGTTTACCTCGACGTGGTTGCATAAATGAATAATACCAACGAAAGATTCCCAGAGTCGGTTTCGACAGACGACACCCACCTTCTAGCTGATCCAAAGGTTGCGCGAGTGTTGGATGTTAGCTTAGAGTTGGAAATCAAAAAAGATTCGAACCAAATAATTATGACCAAGTATTTCACGTCATGCTGTCTTGTGCCGTGTCTAAGTTTAGTCGGGTTATTCCAACTGAGGCCGTGAGTCGTTTGGAGAACATAAAACAACAAAAAAAAACTAGCTGGTACCGTACAAGTATGAAAAATAAACACGGTAATAAATAAAAATGTCTGAAAAGATAAATTCAAAATTAGCAAAGTCATAACGGCATAAATGGAAAAGCACCGTCGTGAACAACATTTTGTCAGCCTATCCACTGACAGTTGTTCTACTTTTCTCCAAAGTTGACATTATCGCAGCAATTCAAAGTACCATGTAACATTGGAAGAATCCAAACGGTGGTGGATGACTGAATCTGTTGTATCCGTCACCGTCATTCATCTCAAACGGGGTATTGATATTGATTTTTATACTCGTAGAGAAAAAAAAATACACTTTGTCCACATTCCAACAAAATCCGTACTGTAGTGTAGGTACGGTACCGTAACTTTAGTTTCTTCGTCTTGGATAATTTCATCTCAAACAAAAACAACCGTAAAACTTATTATGTTGAAAACAATATTTCATAGTTAACTTAGGCTTGTTTTCTAACTACAGTATGTCCAACAACTTTGTTGAAAGTCATCATGGAGAGTTTGATGTTCTAAAATGGAATAAGGTGACATTGTCTATCTAAAGAAATGTCGCCTGCTCTTCTCTCCCTCACTCACTCGCTACAATGAAAATGGTAATACGTTCTATTTTTTTAACAACCCTGTTAAGAAAGTTGTCGTTTTCCTAGTTTCCAATGCTAAAGAGGTTTCCACAAAAGAACCCGTTGAAAGAATCTTGGACGACCGAGACAAAGCCTTTGGAAACGAGACGAGTGAAAAGACCGGCGTTGGTTAACGATCGTTTTCACCATCCTCATCATTATCGTCATTATCCTCGTCATGATAATGATGATGATGATGACGAGTGCTCGCTCTCTCTCTCTCTCTCTCTCTCTAGTCGTCTGTCGTTCCTTTGATATTCTGATTTTCGAAGCCCCATTAAGGCTCATTAAGTTTTCGCTCGGCGGGCGAACGGCGTCGAGGTGGGGGTTTGCGACGAGAGCGGTCGGCGTTGGTGGCGAAGACGTTCCCGGTGTTTAGTCGAGTGATCAATGTCGGCGGTTGTGATTTGTCACGGCTTAATTCCACGTTGCAACGCCATCGGTGTCCATTTCCGCGGAAGCTTCGATCGGATAATTACCGTAATAGGGGGCGACAATGAAACGCACTCGTTGGATGCGCCATTCGTTATCATTCGGCTGACGTTAACGCTCTTCAGTTAACCCCAATTTCGCTTAACTTTGTTAACGCACTCTCGTTCGCGGTGCCACTGCCACTGCTGCTGCTCGTGGTGACATCGGAGGACTCGTAAAGGGGAGAAAGTCACGTGACCATCGCCCGCTATCTCCCCGTGCCAAAGAGTTAATTGGGATGAATAATCACCCGACCACGATGAAGAAATTTTTGATTCATGTACAGGGTGACCCAAATACAGCATACTCGTCGTAATATGGTGTCTTCTGTCTCAATCCATTCTGTTTTCAGGAGGGCGATCCGTCATCGTTCACCACGAGGGTCGTCGTTTAGCCTTGAAGGCTGGCTGCTAACGAGTTGTAAGGATGGGTAGCCACAATCCCCCATAACTAGAGGATGGTCGAACAATCTCAACAGCTGCTTCTCCATCCATCTATTCTGTGGCTTTGAGATCGAGAACAACCCTGGGATTTGGGTGAATCCTCCTCCTCAGTCATCCTGCGGGATACGGAATATTTTTTTGGTCGGGTTCATCTTCCTTTCTTTTCTTACTAGACACCCTTGCCGCCTCCTTTTGAGACGGTGAAGTGTTCCGTTGACACGTCGCATTGTGGGCCGGGGTGTCTTCCTATTGACAACAGCCGCCGCACCGGGCTCGTTTTAAGTAGTTTTCGCACGACCAAAAACACCACCATTGCACCGTTTCTCGCAACCCTAACCTCGAGGGGCGTGTTCGAATTCCCACCGAAAACCCCGGGTGCCGAACCCGATGGGCGGGGTGACCGCTTTTCAAAAGGGAGCTTCTTCGCGTTCCAATAATCTCTTTTCACGAGAAAAAAAGGAGATATAAAAATGGAAACCACCGAAAAGATGACCCCGAATGCACGTGGTTCAAGGTTTGAAAACAAATCGACGTTCTTGGCAGCTTTATTGTCCGAGTTGTCACAAGATGGAGTTTCGAGTATCATGAGAATGACAATGAACGATCAACGGATAAATTATACCGTTTAAATAAAATGATTAATTAAATTTTCTAAGGCATTCCCAAACACCCTCTACACTCCATTCCAAAACATGATAAAGTACATTCTCTTCAAAGTTACAAACTAGTCATTCCACCGAACCTAACTACCATCGCCACTAACAAATATCCTTACAATACCTACTTACTTGGTTTGGAACACTCTTCCAACCCCCCTTTGCTCCATACCATTTACCTGTAAATCCTACAAATTCAAAGACACTTTAATCAAGCTCTTAGAAAGCACGTTTTATTTACTTAGATGTTTTAGTTCTTATTTGCCATTTGTTTTTTCCAGTCATTTGTATGTTTGTAAACTCAATCATTGTTCCTATGGGACGCAGACTTTATAAAATAAATAAAAATAAAAATAAAAAAACCATTTGAATTGCAATATCGTGACATGCTAACACTAGCTGAAAACAGGTTTTGAAAACGGAAAGTTCGAAATTACCTTGGAATTAAAAAATTTGAGTGAAGAACTCTACTTAGAGTATTATCGTATTTAGTAAAACGACATGAAAACCACCTTGGTAGGTGTGTCAGTGTCACACTACGTTTTAACCAAGTTCTCCATCATAAGCACTTTCTAGTCGAGTTCAACGTTTCCACAATCCGACTTTAGACACAGAATTCCGATATTCGAACACACTCTTGTAGTTCAAATGGTCTCAGCACGAATCAGCTTTTTTTGACGCTGCAACTGATCGAAATAGTCAACTTCCAATAGGGTCAAATTGCCATCTCGTCTTCCCCCCCCAAAAAAAGAGGGTAATGAAAGTACAAGCACCACCTCGCTCCACCCATCAGCCGCCTTCTTCTCCACCCTTTGCCCACAAAGAGATCTCAACTACCAGTACAGGATCAAGTACCAAACCAGAAATTTTCACTATCGAAGTAATCGAATGGAAAACCACTTTTCTCCGATTGACCTCGAATCGACTACTGAACCGTACGTGCCTGTTGGAGCCATTATAAAAACAAAAAAACATGGATGGATGAATGTATGTATGTGTGTACCGTAAATAATAATAAAGATCAATGTCGCCGAGTCGTAGCCGTATTCTCTCCCTCGGGACACGAATGGGAAGAGCGTTCCAAATTAATAATCGAGCGCCAAAAGCCAGTGATTAGGTTAAGCAGCTGCCCTTTGGTCGTGAATTCGAGGCAGGTCGTAAACAGGCCTCTTTCGCTCATTAAACGCGCATTAAAAAACACGTCGTCGATATCGAAAAAAAAGCGGATCTTAAAATTTCGACCTCACACCCCCGAGGGAACCAACAAAGAGAAGGAGGAGGCGGAAAGGGAGGGGGAAAAGGAGGAACACATCTCCACCCAGTAGAACGACGATTCAACCTCCTCCAACTCCATCACCCAAACGCTAACAGCACCTGCTCGGCACTAACTAAAAATAGTAGTAGCTACACTCGCGACTCTGTTATTGCAATTCAAGAAAAGGGGGGTTATTGTTATCTTCAGAGCCTCCTATTCAACGCTTCTCGTTAACCCAACTCGTGACGTCACGCCCAACGAAGGGACGTTGTTCTATCTTTACCCCCACCCACGCCATCGAGAGAAAGAATGAATGGAAAGACTTCTCCCGTCGTCGTTGTCCGATGCCGCCTTTTCATCATCGTTTCAAAGGCACGTGGCTGATGGGCACCCGAAAACGGTCGGTTCCCATCCTATTCAAAAGCAACCCCCACGTTCCATCGAGTCTCATTCTCATCACGAGATGTCGGCAGTCCAACGTTGGCAGCCTCGACGACAATGACAATCCCTTTTTTCTTCTTTTCAACGAGGACCGGCCCAATTTCGGGAACTCACGTGATCTTTTTAATATTTTCGAGCTGGTAGACCTAAGTTAAACTGACATTATCGCCATTGGCATCGATCGAGTTCTGTTTGTTTCTCCTCCTCACTGGTCGCCGAGTCCCCCCCCCCCTCCGAAGGTTCGTTATCGTCGTCGACGGTCCCCCTATCGCCCCCGTTTCGACTCCGCCCATCGGCGGCCCGCGCGCGCCAACCGCCTCCGACCCTGGGAACCGAACCTACCCACCCACGCTTCTGCTATTTTCATCCCCTTCTTTTATCCTCCAAAACTCCCTTTGCCATCCTTTGTTCCAACACCCACGGGTTGTTTCGGCGAAAACCCGGAGAAAATCGCCAGGGTGTTGCGCAACGCACAACGAGGTGGCGTCGTCAAAAGGCGTGAAAATCGACGCACTCGACGGTTCCTCAAAACCCCTCCATACCAACCCGCACACGTAGAACGACACCCTTTGATTTAAAAAATAAAAAACTCTTTGGTAAATGGATGACTAAAATCCCAAAACTCCGACTCCACGGTGTGAGTATGACTACGGTACAGTCGCCAAGCAAGTCCAACAAGGACTGCATGAGCTCCGAAATTTTTATTGAATCTAAAAGACTGTTGCTCTACAGTGTACACGGTACTTAACTTGAACCAACCGGTAAAAAAAAACTATAAATTGGTTTGTTTATTTTATTTATTTATTTATTTATTTATTGCAGGCTGCATTCCAAAAAGGAACAAAAGGACGATAGGAATACAAAACAGCACTAAAATAGCTAAAGTAATCACTAAAACATCCCCAACCAACATTGGTTGAGGATGATTGTTTCACAATGTTCCTGTTGTGGAACATTGTTTGGTAGATTCAATAACAATTTGTACGTTTTATTTATTTGTGCAACTATATTACTATGTATTTATTTTTATATTTAATTAAACTTAAAACAGTCAACTGAGGACCAATAGAATTATAATTTAATTATTAGCTCCTTGGTCTGCATCAACATAGATAATAATAACCATATTATAAAATAAAATAACCACGATAATAAAGTTGATCCTTTTTATTAACTAACTAACTAACTAACTAGCGAGCATGCATTGTGTTTTACGAAATTGTTGATGGCACCACATTCGACGATAAGAACCCGGTGGACCAAGTCCATTCGAAACGCAATGGGTTTCGATCAAACTACTGTTTTATTCAGTAGCAGTGGAGTAGTCATGATAGTCGTCGGGCGACACAAAGCATTGTGTTTTCGTCGGTGGGTGTCGTTGTTGGGGCGCCATCGTCGACTCGGTCTTCGTCGTTGTCGGAGGGGAACTTGGAAGAAAGAAGCCGGCTCCGGGGTCCCGTGGGCGGATCGGAATGACGTAAATCATCCGGGCCTTGTCACGACACTCGGCCCCGATCCTATTGAAGACCACGGGCCCGGAATACCCAATGACAAAACGTCGCCAAAACGTCCTTTTCGTTTTGACGACAACAACGAGCAGCTGCGAACCCATCGTCGTCATCATTATCATCATTGTGTCACTATCCTTAATAGTTAGAAAACAGTGTCTGCTGCAAAGTCTCCTATTTCACCGACAAAAATTAAATTAAACTGCAGCTCGACGCAAAACTTTAAGAGATGTTCAAACCTCGCGACACGGTGAGTTAAAAACCTGTCGCTTTTTATTGTGGCCTAAAATACGAAGCCCTAACCTAGATACAATCCTTTTCATTCTGCTGACTTTGTTCATTTATGTATACAGCCGTTACAGTTACACTTACTTGGACGTCGCGAATGGACGTGATCGTCGATAGTAGAGGACCCTTCTCGTCACGACGACTGAGCAGAAACTCTTTTAAACCAACTCAACCCATCCCATCCCAACTCCTTACTCGATTCTTTCAACGTAAATCACTCTTCTTTTCCATAACGGGTCACGAGGTCACGCGTAGCGAACCCAATAATGATAAGAAACAAAAAAGATAAAAAACAAAACCAAACAACGGGCGAAGAGTCGTCGTCGTCGTCGTCGTCGGCGAACAATACTCGTGGAAAAAGAAGAAGTAGGGGAGTTGAAAGAAGAGGGGTAGAGAAACCGGTCTCCCGCTCGACCAATGGGAGCGTCCTCTGGCCCCAAGGAGCTGGGTGGTGCGAGGGGTGGGACGGGACCTTCCTCCGGGCGACGAGGAGGTGGATGCGGGAGGACCGTTTAATTACTTTGAACGCTTGGGAAGCGACGCGTCGTGAGGCTTCGTGGCCCCGGCAACACCCACCCCCTTAGCCCCGGCGACCCCGGCGACGCCCCCGCCGACACGCTCCTTCTTCTCGCTCCTACTTTTCCCGTTTCTTCCGACCAGTTGGCCTCCACATCGTCGATCGACCAAGAGAGCGAGCTACAGCGTTAAAATGTACCCCTCCCTCGGAGACATCGAAACTAGTTAGTTACTACTAGATAGAAAAACCCAACGCCGATGTCACACGTTGGATGGACGAGCTGAACTGAACGACCGACCGAATGAAACGATAATCGTCGGATTTCTAACTTGAAAATTCTAAATTTCCATATAATTGTTTTTCCAAATGGAATGAGCTGCCTGTTCGCATCGGAAAACTTGGCTTGTTTACTGATCATTTGTCTGGGTCTTTTAATAGTCATTTTAAAATAGTTAAGAAGCAATTGTTTGTTCATATGGTACATTCTGGTTGATTGTAAGTCTGTTTTAATTCTTTTGGATTGTCAAATAAATACATGTAATAATAATAATAAAAATACCCGGCATGCATAATACTATATATAGGTTATAAAAGGCCAAGTGACATCCTTTAATCAATGTGATGTCATCTCATCCTACATGACTCACAAACATACGCAAAAGACTTAACAACAGACCACGTTCTATCGTAAAACAACATTTGGAAAGTTACACGGGATGTAGTAGCCTACAGTGTATTAAACAAGCATTATCTTCTTAGAAACGTTACTCGCTTGGCTACGTACTGTTGATCAATCGATTCCGTGCCATGCCATTGCATGTAGTGTAGAACAATGCATTTTAATTTTATGATGAAAACCCAACGTAAAACATCTTACACCTCCTCTAAACTAGTTTTGAAAACCGTAATTATATAAACTATTGTCGTGCCCTAATGTTGCACGGAAACGAATAGGCCTACATATAAAAGCCAATGCAATGCGATCAAATGTGTTCATCTGATAAATTGAAGGCAGTTGTTAACGTGAAAGATCCAACACAAAAAATAGGGAACCATTCCCTCCAAACTTCACTACTAAATGGAATCGAAAACGGGTTTAAGTAGCGGGATAAAGCACCCAGCGAATGGATTTTTAATAGGGTGTTTCACTAACACACCCCTCCCCTCACTATCCGTATACACCCCGTATCAACAATGCGTTTCGTTTTGTCGATTTGCATCTTCGCTCGAGAATTTGAATAAGTTAAAAAATAAACGGAACTCGATCTAACGGAAAAACAACTTACTGAGTGAGCCAAATAATCGCTATTCTACCTACACCTTACAATAGCGACTCGCTCTACGGGGTGACAAGTTTTGGCACTAATCCCCCGGGTCGCCAACACGAGTCTATTTAGAGCCGAGGTGTGCGTTTCTTTTCAATTCCGTTAAAAACCCCAAAGCGAGTCCGACAATAAATCTCACCGCCCACGCACTGGGTGTCTTTATAGAGCGCTAGAAAAACGAAAAACGATCGGTCACAACAACCCTACGTCGCCCTTTTCTTTCGACGTCATCCCCCACCTTCGAGTTTTCCATTTGGCCATCCCCACCCCCACA
Organism: Cryptops parisi; assembly: GCA_034695005.1. Taxonomy (NCBI): domain Eukaryota; kingdom Metazoa; phylum Arthropoda; class Chilopoda; order Scolopendromorpha; family Cryptopidae; genus Cryptops; species Cryptops parisi. Next base: position 4,302 of record JAQIWH010005696.1, on the reverse strand, counting down.
CCGACCGAACGACTCCCCGTCGATATTGGCAACACTCGCGCGTGTTCTCTTTTTTCCGAGCGTTGTCTCGACGTGGTGTTTTCTCGGTCGCCGCGAGAACCCCCGATCCGCTTTCTTCTCGTCACGACGATAACTACCACCCACGCGCGTCTTTGTCGGCGGTTCCACTCGTCGTGAATGGCGGCGTGAAAACAAGTCCACCGATCGCTTTCCACCCACGATGGCGAGAAAACAGTTTTCCAAACAAAACGATACAATAAAAGAAAACCTAGCGTCATCGATGCCCATCACCTTTCTTTCACCCCTCATTCTACGAAGAACATTTAAAATTGGCAATCATCTTGTAGCCAGATACACCAAAATATAGAATTAAAACACTTACAAAACAGCTATTAACCGCATCATCACTACATTACACATTTCTAAACTAGATTTTTAAAAACAAAATCTACAATGGATTTTTTAAAATTGGTAGAGGATTTCGGAACACTTCCTTCCCATCTCCGTTTTTACTAGTATCTCACTCATCCGACACCCGTATCACCTCTCTTCCCTGAACGTTATTCATCTCGTTTTCCACACTACAACAACTTTCCCTTCTGGAACGATTTTCCTTTACAAATTAGAAAAACCGCTCTGCTCTAACCTGTGCCCATTCTTGTTGCAGTTGCAGATAGGTACCAGTGTATAAAACACATTTAATACAAAAACATTTACTTGCAAATCATATAAATGACAGATTCCTCTACTCATTTTAATCATGCTCTTAGAAAACATGTTTTATTCAGTTAAGTTGTTTTTTTTTTTCTAGACTATATCCGCCGTTGTTCTGTTGTTTTCTGTTATTGCATGCGTGTATATTCAATATTTTGTTCCTATGGGACGCAGATATTATCAATAATCATCATTGTCTCACCCTTTACATTCGTATAACAATACCTTTATTAGACAGGATTCTGCTAGGTCATTCCACACTTTCAAGTTTGTCCCAAGTGATATTACGTCTACTTGGATTGACCAAAGCTACCCCTCTAAATCTTTCCAATCATGGAACAAGCTTCCAATTCGTATAAGAAAACAAATTGATTTAATTAACCTTGGTTCTAAAAAACCTTATTGTGTCATCGATAAAATGTTGTTTGATCACGTCTCACTTTGTCAATAGCTATCCATATTTGCCATTAATTAGGTTCCTGCAGTCAGTACTTTTATTTTGTTGTATGTTTGTATTTGTCCTCTGTTCTGTACCCTTTGGGCCTTTTGGCCTGTCTGAATAAATAATAAATAAATAAAATAAAAAAATTGTTGTTGTTGTTGTTTACTCACATTATTTCCGGAAACAATTTTTAAATTTTTGTTTTATTTTCTGTGTTTGTTGTTATTTATTGTTGTCTCTATGAGACGAAAATAAATAAATAAATAAATAAATAAATAAATAAACAATTTCACAAAAGTCGGGTTTATCATTTCGTAACGAGACACGCCTCCTATCTATCGAGCACAACAATTACAATTACTCTACAAAATGCACTGCATCGTATAGTCGTACTACGACTTTCCGCCCGATAGAAATTCTACTTTTATCACGAAATTAGCTGACAAAGAAATACTAATGCACACCTCCTGCACTCGGAGTGTTCAAAGAAAGGCAAATGAGCCATCCATTTAGTAGGCTACCGTATCAACTCTTTAAGACTTGAGTATTCAAGACAAGACTATGATCCGCAAGCATGTGTTATAGTCAGACAAATACTAGGCATAATTTGGTGGCATTTCTTTACTTACTCATAAAATGTTGTAGAGAATTTGTAACAGTTATCATGACACTATTTCAACATTGTTATTTTCTATATCGGTTTTATTTGTATAGTTTTAATGTTCTCTGTCACTGTTATTGTTGTCTCTCTGGGACGTAAATATGATCAAATAAAATAAAATAAATAAATAAATAAATAATATTCCGCCTCCGCTATAATAAAAACTTTCTTCTGACCATTATGAAAACTTCCGATTCTGCATCTCGTAATTTCTACAACAATTCTCCTCGGTTTAATGTTTTAGTTAGTGTAATAGGTCCATCTTGTAGTTAGCCTACTTTTTTATTTTTTATTTTTTTTTATCTATTAATTTTTTTTTTCCCGTAGAGACATTTTATTAAAATAGGTGTGGTACATAAAATTTGAAAAATGGAATGAAAGAAAATACAATGATAACAATGATAAAGGATGCTCAGGAGAGCATCTTATACTATTTACAAATAATCTCAGTAAGTCAAAAATGAAATAAAGGATAAAAAGAAAGTGATTACAATAAAAATCCAAGCAATGGATTTCAAAATAAACATTTTACAATTAAGCGCCACGAGGCACCGTCCACTCTTTTCGGCATTCTCTCCAATAGCCTTTTTGATTTATTCATTCCATAACAGTAACATACGTTGATGACGTTATTTTAGATATACAATTGTTTGCTCGTGTCAATTTATGCTTTGGAATTTTTGTTTGTTTATCGAACACACAGGGTTTAGCATATACTTGAGTACAACATAAATAAAATACAATCCATTTTATTAATGTACAAACTTCTTAACATTTACTATTACTAGTTCTTGTAACCTTTTTAGAGTTGTTTTTTTTTTAAAATCTTTTTTGCGCCATTTCGTCGTTTTATTGTGTTGTACCTTTTTTAGCTCGATTGTTTTATGATTCAGTATCCTCACCGTACAGAGTTTGAGTTCGGTACTTTGAACTGCTTATTAAATAAAGAAAATAAAAGGAAGTGAATCTTATCTTAAATTTGAGACTCACATCGCCACCAACATATACGATAGATCACCAACTGCTGTCTGAACGACAAATGAAACTTGAAACCAATTCACCATTTTTTGGTTTGATTAATATTATCTTATATAATTTTGTTCTTCTAATATAGTGACAAAACTGAAGTGATGACTAACATTCTTACACATTCTTAATTAGTGCCAGGATGAAAAGCTACAATGTAAAGATAATATCCACTGACATCATGAAAGCATTTGACACCGTCCCCAGAGACCTTATTATAGACAGACTTGTTAGTCTGGGAGTGTCATACCACAGTATTGGCTTCAATAACTACTTGAATACAAGGTTCTGTCAGATAAGCCATCAGCCAGAAACTAGGACTGAATCTACTATAGGAGTAATACAGGACACCTCAATGGTGGCATACCTGTATGCAATTGGTAAACGAACTATTTGATCTAGACTCTATCTTATATAGCTATATAGACGACAACTTCTTGATTCTTGGATACCCATGCTATGAAACACACATAGCAGATCGGATGCTAGAGAATGATTGCGATAAAGTTAATAGTGGTATACAGAAAGAAAACATGAAATTAAATCACTTAAAGACCAAGCGATTAGCTATTGAAAAGTTTAGCCCGCAAACCGACTCCATGTACGGTATATACTAGTAGGGGTCACCTTTGACTGCGGTTTGACGTTTGCACCACACATAGAATCTATTATAAAGAAGATCAATCGTCCTATGCTCATTCTTAAGACGTTAAAACGTAATTAACTAATAAAGAAAAGGTGATATTATTAAAAACAAAGATAACTTCAGTTATCACCTATGGACCCTAACATGGGCAAATGCTGCTGGGTTTGTTTTTTTTTATTAAAGCAGACATCACGTCTACTATAAGGTACAGGCTAAAGAGAAAATAAAATTAGGTAAACAACAAATGTTGGTACAATTTTCTATCAAAATCTTGAAACTTGATTCCTTCCACTGAAGGTTTGATTGATGTAAACTAGCGGAGCCGATAAGGGAGCGCATTCCAGGTTACGTAAGACCTGTAAGGATATCTATTCAAAATTTTAAATTGGTTGTTATTAGTTATGTGAAATGCCAATTTCGTCTCCGAAGACTAAAAACCAGCTATAACAACATCATTCGCATGTTGTTCGGCCTCTCGAGTCTTGACATATCAGTCAATAACCACTAAGTGTCGCCAACTTAAGATCTTACAATTAAACAGCTCATGCAATATTATCGCCTCAAAGAGATTCCTAAATTCATAACAGATTCTGACGATCTCTTCCACAAACATATTAAACACTATGTTCAAATCATCTATCAGATCAGAGACAAGAAAATAGTCATAAGTTCCACTTTACCTCACAAGCACAGAATATGGTCAAGACTAAATATCCATATAACAGTTATTTAGAGTGGAATGCACTCCCCTATAAGTACCGAAAGTATGCCTCAGTCGGTTTTAAACTAGGAAAAAAAAAGCATTACGCCAAT
>JAQIWH010005695.1:0-14150 GCA_034695005.1 Cryptops parisi | reverse complement strand
CATTGACAATGATGAAATTGATTATTTAATAATAGTTGAATTATAAACTCGACATTTAGGGTGGAGGAACCATTTCTAAAATAGTACATGAAAATGGTACATATATAAGGAATTTTTATGAAAGAAAGTATTAAAGAAGAGAAGGTTAGCACTCGGCTTAGCAGGCTGAGTGCTGAATTTTGCGCTTGTGAGTGTGACAGACAGCAGTCAGACAGACATAGCTTATTATGTTTTAGATTCTCTAAGGTAGACCCCTTCTAAATCAACGCAGGTTTACTATAGCAACCAGGGTAAACAATGCAATCGGTAGCTGACATATGTTATGCCAGGTCAATCACCTAGTTAAGTAAATTACTAACACTATAATACTATTATTAATTAATAAAATTACTATTACTAATGAAAATTAAATTAAGTAAAATACTATAAAAATATTAAGTAAAACACTGATACAATCTACAGCACTGTTTAACTAACTAATCAAGTTAAGCAGGATGCAAATTTTATATTAAAATATTAAATCATTACAGTATAATACACTGTAAAGGATGTAACTACACAAACAATAAACTAGACCATCTTTTTAATCTACTACTATGGCAATGAATGTAACCATAGCAACACAAGTGTAAACAATAACCACATTTTTTCCAAGTTTAAAGAAACAAAATAAAATACCATAGAAACATGACACAGTATTGTTAAAAAAATAATATTATTTATGGTTTTTCTGGTACATATTCTATATAACGATAGTACAATTATAATTATATATAAAAAAGTTATCTTGTGTAACTGACTTATGTAAAAGTACACATAGGCCTACTTATATACAAATAATATACAGTATGTATATATGTAATGTACTAATCGAAAAACATGTTTACAGTAAGTAACATCGTAAAACATACAGTATATTGTAACACCAGTAGTACAGTATATATGATGTGCATCTTCGAGCTGCATTATATCAGCGATTTTTATAATGTAAACAGTACAGATTTCAACTGTGAATCAAGTCATGAACAAGAGTACATATAAAACTATGTACTTATGACCTCACATGAAACATAAAAAAAATGTTGGCAAAATAATAAACACATGATATCATGTTTGTATATAAACAGTACAGCCCACTCTTCATCCTGCAACCCAACATGGCGACTCGTCGGAGTTGAAACGCGATCAAAACACACAATTTTGCGACATCCATTGAGCGAAATGTGTACGCCTTACACTCGTCAAACTTGGACAATTAAGTAGCCGGAGGGTTTAAATGTGTACTGATCATAATGATTTGTATGCAACTTACTCGTAATTTTGTCAGCAAAGCGTATAAATCCGCAACGGAGACAAAGTCTCGTCCATCTCTCACGATGATGCGTGTGGCTTTTTTTTTCTTAGCATCACGTGATCCTTGTCGACCAATAAGAAACGGCGTACCTAAATATATTTGTTTTTCTCGCCGCCATATGCAATCAGAAAAAAACAAAAACCAACAAAATAAACGTTTTATTTAACTAAACGATGTGTTTAAACACCGTATATAATTGTTTGACAAATATCTTTCTTTTCGAACGTTCGCAATGTATATTTATATAAAGATAAGATTAAAAACAGTTGTTCGTCAACAAAAGAATGGATAATTCGAACGGAAAACTGGATATATTTATATTAATAATTTAATAAATAAGTATAAACAATAAAAATAAACAGAACAAATGTTCTGTTCAATCTGTGACATTGAAATGTTTAGATCACGTGATGAATCTCGACCAATCAGGGTGTGGCTTTTAGTTTGCAGGTTTATTTCGTCCGCCATATGCAATTTCGAGAAATTGAGTTTGATTTAATCATAAAATTGGTTAAATATAATTGTTTATTAATTATTTTTACGTTAATTATCTTTAACAAGTTTATCTCTTAAAATTTATCATAATCTACTATAAGTTGTTACAAATTTATTTTTGTCACTTGATTTTTTTATTTAAAAAAATTAATAAACTGAATAAAACCATAACTAAAAATTAATATTTATTTATTTAATATTAATTAATTGTCATAAAGATTATCACCAAAAAATTGTCACAAAAAAATAATAAAAAAATTCTGAAGCATCAGAGATGAGAGCTTGATATACTTTTCGATGACCTCATTAGAGGCTATATTTAGGTTTCACAATTCTCTCAGCTATAATAGTGGTAGTTGTATACGCGATAGTAAAACATGCGCGGGAAATTCAAACATTGTTACTATGGTTCCCACGTACGGTTATTAAATTACAAAAAAAATAAATGTACGCTATATCAATGATTGTGAAGATTGTAAATTATTAAATAAATATTGGTTAATAATTTTATATAGATAATAATTATGGAATGAAATAATACATCGTAATCCTATTTAAAAGGCCTATTTACGAGGTGAGGTTGAGGAAGTCTTGGGTTTGTAATTCAATTCAAATTCGGTGTAAAACGTAACTTGGCATTAATTTGCGATTCAACGTCATTATACGTTGTATTATATCATGTTAAATTAATTAATACATGTTACACAATTCATCTTATTTATTTTACCACTTGTCACTATTTCATTGCCAAGTCTTCACCATGCAATTGCATGACTAATACTTACATTAAAACTTTCAATTAACTACTTCAGATCAAAAACCGTCAATATACCGGTATTGACTGTCTTTGCTTCAAATATATGATAGTTACCAAGTGAAGATGAGTGGTTCGAATAGGAACTCGCCACGGCGTAATAAACGGACATTGACGGACAACGTTCACAGTTGCAATCACCATCGAGTAACTACGAACGACGACTTGTCGAGCGGTTTGTTATCAATATTCGACAACGCTAATAACTCGACGAATCATGACGAACATCATTCCTTTACGTTTCGAGGTAAACATGATATTTCAACTAGGATGACAAATCAAATATAACGACCAACTACAACACACGTTTCATTTTCACATGTTTCAGATCGTTCCAACAACGTCAACGGTGACTCCCGACCGTCGGACGCATCGTCGGTTCACATGTCGGCAATCGAGACGTGTCTGGATTCGTTTTGGCACGAAATCAAGAAATGCGCATTGGTAAAGTCACAAGTTCAAGACTTGTCGTTTGTCTCAAGATGTAGCGTACAGAATGAAACGGTAAACGTTAGTATCGTTCATGACCTATTTACAGAACGAGATCGAAGATTTGTTGACCAAAATGCGACAGGAAGTCAAACGAGAAGTCTGCGACCTGAAACGAAAGTAAGCTCAAGTTTTCAGTTTTATTTCTCATGTTATGCAGTCGTCCCATGCATCAATGTTTTAAACGTTTCAGATACGTGGATGAAATGCAGACGTTGATGCGCGAACGCGACCACCTCGAGCAAACGCTTCAACTCAGTAACTTGGAGATCGCTCGAAAGGAGAACGTCATTGAAAATTTGATGCAAGCGTTGAAGCGGGAAAAGCAGAAGAACCTGTTACGAGACACCCTCGAAACGTGGCACCAGAAAACCGTCTTAAAAAGACAGGACGTACGCAGCAACGTCTTTTATCGTCATCAATTTCATCTCGGACATTCAAAGTAATTAACATTTTGAAATTTTGTCCGACAGGTGCAGCTCCAGAGGATGGCCGGCGCGCTGTACGAGAACAAACTGAAACGAAAATTTTTCTCGACTTGGCGGCGAAAGGTCGGACCGAGGAGACCGAAACAAATTCAACGGCAAGAACAGACAGACAATAATAACACGATCCATAAGCAAGCACGCAAGATTCACGAGGTAAAATAAAATATGACAGTTTGTCTATTACAGTATGTTGTTATTTATAAAATAATAATAATAATAATAATAATCATAACTTTTGTAGTTGGAGAGGGCTTTGAAAGACGCCGACGACAGAATCGTCGATTTGAACCACCAGATGGAAGCGCGACAGGAGTTCATGCAGCAGTCGTTACTTAGAGGACTTTGCGCACTTAACATGGAAACGATGCATCTTTTCCAATCACAAGACAGTATGTGAACGTATCACAATAATAAATTTAAAATAAATAAATACATACAACGAACAAAAATTTAAAAATTTAAACACAACGTACAAAAAAACCTTTGCAGTGTTGCACATGGCCGCTAACAGAGGCGTTTCAAATGGACATCATGTAGCGAATGGAACGTCCACGACACAGAATCAGGTAATTCTGAATGCAATTGACATTAAATCAACGAATAATTCCTGTATACAGGGTGTTCCTGAAGGTCTAGTCGAATTTTAACCACAGACGCATAACATCTGTGGTTAAAATTCGACTTTTGAAAAAAAAAGTCCATGGGTTCAAAAATGCTTCCCATTTGAGATAACACAGGATGAAGTCACATTATTGCATAGGCCCATTGTCAATCGATGTGGGTATGCATTTCCGGACCTATGTTGACGTGGACTTTTTTTGGTTTGTTGTGATGCATAGCGTGTTTGACTAGAGCGTAAAACTCGACTAGGAACACCCTGTATACAAAAAAAAAAAAAAATCTGGTTACATTGCATTATATTATGTTTCGTACCAAAGTCTACATGGACGTCTCCGTGGTTGGTATCGGACAATTCGATTCCACCCAACGTTCGAGTGCAAAGACATAACGGCCCGGTACGAATTCACATCGATTTTCTGTTTGAAAAGTTAAATGTTACAATTTGCGACGTTAACAATTGCAGACTTCTCAAGCAACGACACGCAACAGAAGACCGAATCCAAATTTAAACAAAAGCTCCAAATAGACAAACTTTCAACGACGTTCATCGTCGACGGAACGGCTCGACATCTTAATGGACCAATCAAGAAATATGATGACGAAAGGAAACACTATTTTTTTATACATCACCAAGAATAAAGCAAAACAGTTTTCTTTTAGGATCAAAACTGAGATTATTTTGTTTTAACGTTTTATGTACAAGGTTCAATTGTAATTATTATCATCATCATTACACAAAGGGGGGGGGGAGGGGGAAGGGAGAAATTATTTGAAACGTGCTTCACATTCAAACATGTCCATTATTAATCAATCATTGCAAAAAACAAAAAAGTATAATATATATATATGTATGTATGTATAATATAATAAAAACTGCAATTTCTTCTATTATATAAAAATTAGATATTAGACGAGTTATGGTTAAACGATTACCGGGCATTTTTAAAAAAGAAAGAACAAAAACAAAAAACGTAGACAATTATGAAAAATAACAAAACAAAATACACAACCTAAACCACTAAAAAAAAAATTACATAATTATTATCATTATAATAATCATCTAACGTTTGTAATACCGCACAAAAGAAAAACGGAAAAGAACGCAAATTATTTACACTTTTTGTTTATAAAGTTGTGAAATTTTCAAACGTCTAAAAAAAATACGCCAATTTCCATTAAATAAATGTCGAATATCTAATTGCACGAAATGTTAAGTTTTCTTGTCGTCGACAATATAGGTTACTGGTTAACGCAGGCAAGATTGCTGTCTAGTTTCGGCAATGTGAGAAATTTACATTGGGATGCAATAGGTTAGGTTTAAATTTAGACTTTTAATTTTATCATAGAGAAAATATTAAACTAAACCAAGTCTCGTCAGCAATAAACGTTACATGTAATGTAAAGAATCGAGGCAATTTTAATCGAATTTCATGTCCGTTTTCGACGAAGTATTACTTACGTCGCGTAATTATTTTTTAATTACGATAACACTTAACTTTAGGTCAGGTTTAAATTTAGGCTTAATTTTGTTTTTAATAGCAAACTAAAAATTGGTTAACTGACTTTTAACTAAAGCAAAAATCATGTAATTTCATACTTTGACAAAAGTGTCTTAGGCATTCTATAGAATTCGTCGATTCTATACATTGCCGGTAATATATAGTTTGTAACATTTATTGACACGTACGTGTACTGTATACTGTAATGTACACAGAGTGTCCCAAAAGTCTTGGTGCAGTTTTAAGCTTAGTTAAACAAAAACTTGGACATATGTCCCATTAGCACAAATATGGAACATTTTATATATAATATATTTCGTGATATTTTAAAATGCATTCTATGACGAGTGAAAATTTCACAGCAAAAAAAAAAATATTTATATATATAGTTCAACAAACACGAGAGAAATAAATAACTACAAGAAATTTCAAAAACACACACAAAAAAAAATAAAACCAATGGTATTTACATCATCGTCAGTTAGATCTCTCACATTCAATAGGAAAAAAAAAGGGCACACAAAAAAATAATCAATGAACAATCGACCGTTTAAAAAAAACAAATAAACGGACATTGAAACTAAATTCAATTCAATACGATTCGTTTTTTTTGTTATTACGTAATCGACGCTAAAGAAACGGTTTTACAAAGTTTCGGCAAACACTAAATGAAGTTTTTGTTTTCTTTTAAATGTATGTATATATATATTTATGTATGTATTGTATATCCTAAAGAGCATTCATTGTTTGGAAAAGAAAAGGATAATTATATTTCCGAGGAATTGCGGTAGTTGTCTTTCTTGCTGATGTCGACGACGACGACGACGACGGGACGATGGCGATTTCTTGTTTCCCGGTGCACGAAATGGGTTTAGCGTGTGATGCCTGCATCACGAAACGCTGCACTTGGATGGGTCCTGAATGTTTCCGTCCGCCCGTTCGATTTGATTTATAACTGTGGTGAAGATTTCTTGAACACTCTACAAAAAAAAATAGTAATCAACAATAGGTTTACCAGATGTTTCGAGTGTCGTGTTTAATTGTGAGGGGGATTTGAAACCCAGCGTTGTATGAGAAATACGTACTTGATTTTGTTTGGCGGATGCCTCTAGAAATGCAGCTTTCCAAGAATCGGCAACTTGTTTTCCTTCGTCGTACTGGATCACTCTTAAACAAACAATGAAATTAAAATTTTTATTATACAATATATTAAAAAATATTATTAAAAAAATTAAATTTAATATTAAAAAATAAATTTTTTTTTTTGGCTGAAAAATTCCAAAAAACCAAACTTACCGCTCCATGTGTAGATCGGTTTTGTTTCCCACAAGTACAATTGGAACACTAAACAAACGTAACGCAAAAAAAAAAATATAAAGCAATTAGGTCTAATTTATAAACACGATAGCTTTTTAATTTTATTAAATCCATTTTTATATTTACTTGTGATTAAATCACAAAACTATTACAATACTAACGCTGTCAACCTCGACTAATAGTAGATACTTACTTAACTTTGCCGGTCATGTCGAGCAATTTATCATAAATAATCTTCACAACCTCAAAGCTATAATAATAATAATAATAAAATTAATCATTATTCCGTATAACACACACAAAAAAAATTGTACTTAATAAAATATTAAATATTAATTTTAATTGATGTTCACCTTTTTTGAGAATTAATGGAATACACTAGCACATAACCATGTATATCCATCGAGTAGGATGAAGATAATAACGAATACTCGTCCTGAAATAACCAACCAACAATTTTAAACGTATTACGGTGTCAATAACCATCGACTGCGTATTTTATCATTTTATTTACGTAACTTATTGCGACACCTAAAAATAACACCAGGATAATCCTGAAATTGACTTATATAAATAATGTTAAAGTATTCACCTGACCAGCTGTGTCGACCAATTTCAATATATAATCTTGACCTCTTATTTTCAACGTTTTATTGAATGCTGTATAAATAAAAATAATGCGTTCAATTACTATTGAACCACAAAAATGTCAAAAATACGAAATGGTGTTTTTTCATAATAATAATAATAATAATAAATCGTTGCGTATTTATTATAAACTTATTTTTAATAAATAATATAAAAGTATTCTTATATTAATATATATATATATTATAGACACTTACTGTTTTCGATAGTTGGATCGTAGGAATCGACAAACTGTCCTTCTACAAACTGAATAGTTAGCGACGATTTCCCTGTTAAAATTAATGAAAAACAATTACCATTTGCTTATATATATATTTTACTATTAACTTACGTATTATTTGTTTTTTTCAAATTTTTAAGTATAAAAAAAAAAATTGATTATCAAAAAATTAAATTGTAATAAAATTTAGAAAAATTAAATAAAATAATCGCACTGTCAAAAATAGTTTAACAATTTTTTTTGATTTGATAAAAAATAAAAATTTAATTTATTTTAAATATACTTTTAAACATTTTAGTAATAAGTAATTTATATTTTAATTTTTATAAAAATATTATAAATTTATATTTATTATATATAATTAACACTGATTTTAAGATATTTGTAAAATACCGGTACTGTTTATTAAATTTTATACATTTTTTTAATATTAAAATAATAGTATTTTATAAAAAAATAGTATTTTTTTAAATATTTATAAAATATTTTTTATATAAATCTTTATATATTTTTATATAAAAATTACATAAATTTATTATTATTATTATTAACAAATTATAATAATTTAAATTTATATATGAATTTTATTAAATAATTTTTTGTTAATAATTTTTTATAAATTTACAGTACAGTATACCTAAAACATTTTAAAAAACACAAAAAACAAAATAAAGTAATACAATATGGACAATTTATAATTACATAACTCATCATATTTATTACACAAAATTTATATTAACTTATATTCTATATATTAAATATATATCAAACAAAATTTTCATATATACACTGCAATGATAATAAATATCAATTTATTATATATAAATAAATAAAACTCGTGTATTATAATAGACTTCATAGATAATTCACTAAGTTACATAACTATCAACAGTATTTTAATAACAATAAAAAATGATGATCTATCAAGATAAGTATACTATATAACAATACCACATCTTAACACAGTAAATAAAACAAAACTTTCTGACACTAAATTTAATGAACTAGTTAAACCTAGTAATGAAAACTAGTTAAAAAATTAAAATAGTTAACTGCAAATGTTATCATCCACAAAAATCGTTGACATTTTTTGCATATAGACACAAGTGTGAGCATCACCACAGTTTTAGGCCTAAAAACCAACGAGTCTTGGAAACATGGTTGAGAATTCAAACTAGTGGTAACGTTAAATAGTTAATTTCGGTGCCATTAGCTCACCTACTGAACGAAAACCCATAATAGCTATTTTCCTTTGCTTCGGAGGCATCGTGATTAATCCAAATTCCACTTTACAACTGCTTTGTTTACATTCACAAGCTGTCCATAATCCAAATCGTAATCGAGAGTTTTCGCTGGTTATGCGTAGGACGATATTTCAATGGTGATAAAAACGATATTTCAATGGTCCGATAGTTTGATTTAAAAAATTTATATTTTTAATTACATTTATATAAAAATTAAAAATACTTTATATTTAAATAATAATTTTATTTGTTTATTTATATTAATATAATTTATAAATTACTGATAATAAAAAGTTGTGGTTGACGCAGGATGATATATCAATATATTAATTATTTTTAATGATTTGAAACAAAATACATTAAAAACAAAAATATATTAAATATATAAAATAAATAGGTTTATTGTATGAAATAGATTAGTCTATTTTTCAATAATATTTGCAACTACTAGTTACAAAACTTGAAATATTAACTGAACGAAGGATTATATTCAACGTTAAATATAATATTTTAAAAACTATCAATAACAAACAGTATATTTTAATGGTTATAATTTTTAGCTACAGATAGACAACTATTTGTTATTTAAATGGTTATTATTATTATTTAATGTATTAATTAATATCGAGGAAAAAAAATAATGAGTTACAAGAAGGATGATATTTAATGAAATTTTCTCCATGCCCGTTTCTCAATGACGCTGTAAAGTGAAACTATATTCTTACTTTTAATATTACAAAATGTAAGTATTCATTTAATAAATCTTATTTTAATGATGAACTCATTGATTCGATTAATATTTTTACTGTTTCAAATTTTTTTCCGAAATCACTAGTGAAAAATCTATTCAAACTTTGTTAAAATATTTCTTAAACATACATGTAGTATAATGTATTTATTTATTGTTGTATTTCAGATTATAAATAAAATTGAAAAAAATAAATTATCCGAAAATAAAATGTTTCGGAACCTATTTCGATGTACGTCGGGACGACTGTTACGTGCATTACCACCCGTTACATTACTACGAGAACAAAGGCCACTAGTTATTGAATTGACCAAATTAACGAATGTAACGGGTGTATCTGTTCGTACCTTCTCGTCGTCGTCGTCGACGCCTCCAAATTCAGGTATTGGTTTTGGTATATAGAGTGTTTAAAAAAAATGTATTCACAATGTCACGAACCGTAGGAAGGTGGACACATTTTTTTTTAGACACCCTGTATGTCGACAAAAAAATTCATTTAAAAAATGCGTGTTTGTTTGAACAATTTTGTTAAACGTGCTATTGCGGGAACGCAGGAAACGAAGACATTTTGGCGATGCAAATTCGCAAAGCCAGTCCCGAGCGCCTGTTCGGATTGGTCGACTCTCATTCGTCGATGATGAACAACGATCATCTTTTGAAGGTCTTGGAGAGTCTTTTCAATTTTAAAAAGTGAGTTTTACGTTGTTGTCGTCCTTGTACGTTTACGAATACGTAGTTGACAAAAAAAGTTGACAACGCATTATGTTTCAGAGAGGAAGTGATGGTCGATTCCATCGTCGACGCTCCGTTTTTCGTCCGACTGTGCAAACGGCTCGAGCGCCGAGCGCCGCATTACCAAGTGGACGACGTCATCACCATCCTGAAATGTCTTTCGTTCATCGGCACCGAGAGTCACTCGCCGGTGATGCAAACGTATTGGCAGATGCTTCGCCACCAGGTCAACGACCTTTCTTTGCAACAGATTTTCTATTTGGAGTTCTTGATGGAGAAACAGAGATCGACGCCGCTGATCGAGGCGTTGCAGATCGCGCTGCCGTTGGTGCTCGAGAACCAGCTCGACGTTCAGATGAACGCCAACGATTTAAACGAACTCGTGAGGCTGTTCCAGTACGGCGTCCATCACAGGATCGGCATGAAGTCCATGAAGAAGATAGCCGACGCCATCGTCGGCTGCCCGCAAAAGATGGACGTCCACTTGGCGATGGACATCATCTGGTCGTACATCAAGCTGAAGCAGAGTTGGGATTACGATGCCAACGTGTTCAACCAGTCCCTGGAGGTGATCCTGGAATCAATCGACAAAATTCCACCCAATCGGTTGGTCAGACTGACTGAGAGTTTGCGTCAGAAACATTTCTTTTGCGGACCGTTGCTGGACGCCATTGGTAAACGGGCCGTCAACGAGAAATGGCCCCTGTCGTTCGTCAACTCGTTCGTCAGCACGCTGACAGGGATCGACGTCGTCATCCCGTCCGTGCTGGAGCGGTATGCTCAGCTCGTCGTCGAGAACGAAGACGAGGTCAAGATGAACCCTCACATCTCGCTCTTCACCATCATGGAAGCGTTCGAGTTGGCCAACTACGCTCCCAACAACATGAACGAAGTTTTTCGAGTTCTTCTGGAAAGCTCGGATAAGCTGCGAACGATGGCCGAACGTCCAGCATTTTTCACCAAGTTCGCTCTGTTGTTCGCCGTTCACGACTGTTTTCCCACCAGCATCATCGAGCAGCTCATGTCGGACAAGTTTCGGCAGCGGATATACAACGGCATGAACAAAAAAATCTCTCCGGGTTTGTGGCAATCGCCATCTTTTTTTAAACGTCAACAAACAATTACAATTTTTAAAGAACATTGATTCTTTATTGTTTCAGCAGCCGTGCGAGACGAGCGGTTGCGGAACTGCTTGTTACTTTCCCAAGTTCTCCAAACGCGTGGCATCGAATTCGATTTGTCCGAGGATTTGAAACTGGACAGCATGAACGCAACAAAGAACGAACGCGAATCCTACTCACCCATCCTCAAAGCGTTGCTCGATGCGCTCGGCGGTCCTCAATACGTCCTGTCGGGAATCTTCACCAAGTCGGGACTTTTCATAGGTAACGTGATTTATTTTTGACGTGTAACTCGTTCGATTGTTGAAAACAAAACAGAAAACAATAATAAGAGTGAACCAGATCAGTGAATGTATGTATTTGTCATAAGTGCTTTGTGTTGTAGCATTCTGTCACTAGATGAAGTTGGTTGCACATTATTTAATGATAAAAGGCTTCCTGTGCTATAGTATAGGATGGGCTAACTACTAGTTAAATAATGTTGTCACATTTTTTCATAACTCGAATGTTATTTTGAAACAGATCACCTCGTCGTTTTGCGGCCTGGAAACTATCCTGTCGCGTTCAACGAAGATGCTAATCGACGTAAGTGCTCAATTTTTATCTCAAATTCAATTATCGTATCATTGCAAAAAAAAAAAAAAGAAAAAAAAATTTGTTGTGCAATTTTGGTTGTGGCAAGTTTAGCAATTTGTGAACCATTGATGTCGAGCTTTGCCCAAACATAATATGATTTCTTTGTGCGAACAATTTCTCTTATGTAAAGTTTATGGACAAATAAACAAACAAAAACGATGGAAGAAGCCGACGTCACAACGGTTCACCAATTGCTCGAATCGCCACACCAAAAATTGCACTCTTGACCCTAACGAGTATAACGTTCGTATGTTTAGAAGGTGGTATCGTGTACTTTGACGACTTCAAGTTTCCTCACGATTCAAAAAGGTGAATGTCACACTCTTATCGTCCTGCTCAACTATAATAGTTGGCTGCGACATGTTTATTTTATCTATTTCATTATGCACGTTCGCATTTTTTGCTGTTTTTAATTCAACGTGATTCTCGTAAAGCTTGGCGATCGTCGTCCATCGATCATCGGACGTCACGTTCGACGGTCTTCAAGTTCACGGTAGAGCAAGACTTCCAGTTCAGCTCCTCACCAAAGAAGGTTTTCAAGTTGTTGAGGTTGGCATCTCGTTGTTTTGTGCGATTTTTAACTAGCTATGTATTGTTATTATTAATTTTTCATTTATTTGTTATTTTTAGATTATGGCACCCATGTGGGAGACGCTTCCCGAACACGAGAAAATTCCATTCATCATGCAGAGGATACAAATCAATAAATCCGTCAATTCTTTGGAAAATTAATATTTAATAAGTTAGTTTATGCGAATTTTGAACAACTCTACCAAATGTCGTTGTCGCCTTTGTAATAAAAAGGAAAAACTATTTTCACCTATGTGTCACACTATATATTTGAATTTTAATGTAAAAAATCGTTCCAAAACGTAGAAAATGTTTAAGCATCAGTTTTGACAATGCGATTTTTTGGAATGTCAAATCTGCATTTTCATATGCGTATATGGTACTGGCAATGTATAGAATGCCTTTTTTGGCAAAGTATGAACTAACATCTTGTATACAACTGTTCAAGTTGAGGTTAGTTAACATTATTATCTTTAAAAATTTGAACCTAACCTCTTGCAAAACAACTAATCCAATGCTAATTTCATATATTGCCTAAACCAGATTTGACATTTTTATAGATTGCCTAGGCATTGTATAAAATGCCTGAGTTTTCAAATAATACACACACTTTATATTTTGTTTATCAGAGCGGAGCTCTGATAAATTGATCTATGACCTATTGATAAATCTATGATATATTGTTTATATATTGTTTATCATTTTCTGCCTGCCAGGGCAGGCAGAAAATGTTGTAAGGCAGGCTAAGCCTGCCCTGGCGTACCCCTGGCTACGGCCCTGGCACCGAGCCTCCAAAAAATGTGTTTGTCAACCAGCTTATTGCAGCTACATGGTCACTTGTGTTGCCATGCCATGGGTACTTCTTCTAGTAGTTAGTACAGTACAGGGTACTTTCGAGGCAGTTGGAGTATAATGCTCCATTTAAAGCCCTTTCAGAAGTGTATGGCTCGAGCTGTTCAACAATGTCACACCTCATGTCGATGATGCTTCAAATGTATTGCTAATCTGCTTTTTGTAGCAAGTGTTGGTTTTTTTTTTTAGCAGTAATGCGTGTTGTTGATGTTGATGCTAAGTTTCCCATTCCTATTGAACGTCCCTCATCTGTTCAGAGAATGGTAGATTGAACCAAACGATTGTTTGTGAGCAAACAGTTG